>JAUUED010062920.1:0-10534 GCA_032361865.1 Panulirus pascuensis | reverse complement strand
AAACAAAGGTGTCCATCCTTTCCCTGCTCCTGCGTGGAGTGCAGCCTCAGAGGCGTGGGAACCTCATAAAAAGAGGCCTTTGGTGTGTGATTTACACTTGACCGTCTACTGTAAGTTATAACCAGCCTCTCTCTCCCGTAATAACTAAAAAAGAAAAAAAGAATATAACTAAAAATATGAATACTTTGTGCCATTCACATTTTTAGTTATATTTCTTTATCTTTCAGTTACTATTTATTCACTGTGGAGCAGAGTGGGCGTATAAAACTAACAAGACACGAAAGAAAACAACATAAACTACTTTCTATATTGAAAATACCATAAAGATAAAGAAGAGAGACAATAAAACTTATGATTATCAAATTACCACAAAAAAGGAAGAACAGAGACAATAAAACTTATGATTATCAAATAAGATAACTAATTTATCAAAGAAGAATAAGAAAGGAAAAGTAATAAAACCCTCAGATGTCTTACGGGTCTGGCATGGAAATAAAGCAACCTTTCTTGACATAATGGAGACACAGGGAACTTCAAACACAGCCATTACGTGGAAACTCAAAGGGATACGATTACGAATGCGAAAAAAAGAGGGTTCGTTGATGCCTTCTCACGACACGACATTCGTGTTATCGGTAATGTGACGCACGAACGCTCAGCAAGCCACACACCCCTTCAGGAAACTGTCATATGTTAACCCTTTAAAGGAAGTGCGACATGCCACCCCTTTAGGGAACTGTGACATGCTACCCTCTCATAAAATAATCATAATAAAAGTAATGTTAGTAGTAGTAGTACTAGTAGTTGTAGTCGTAGTAATAGTAGTATTATTAATGATAATTATAATAATACTAATAATACTAATAATAATACTAATAATAATAATGATAATAATATTAATAATAATATTAATAATAATAATAATAATAATAATAATAATAATAATAACGATAATGATAATAACAATGATAATAATAGTAGTAATGGAAATTTCAATAATAATATTATCCTTATCATTATCATTAATGATAATGCTAATAATAATAATGATAATAATAATAGCAATAATAATTAAACAATAATACAACAACAACAACATAAACATAAACAACAATAATAATAATCATAATAATAATAATCAATAATAATAATAATAATAATAATGATAATAATAATAAAAAAATAGTATCAATAATAATAATAATCCAACACTTCCTCACATTATAGGAGATATAGCAGTAATATCCCAGTGGAATACTGTGGTCTAGACTGTACTAAATGGCACTGGTCTTTTGACCTTGCTTTACTGGCTGTGGTCTCGGGTCACTGGTGGTCTTGCTCTCCCTTTGCAGGCCCAGCCAGGGTCGGAGTGGAGGGCTACCGCCTGCTGTGTCGGCTGCTGCTGTTGCCTACGGTGTAACTGTGTGACATGTCCTGGTTGCATCACGTACGACACCGTTATCACTGGTCAACTACGGGGTCAATGGTCAATTAGGAGACAATGGGTAATTAGAGGTCACAGGTTAACTAGGGGGGTTACTGGTCAATAAAGGAATAATGGTCAACTAGAGGGTCACAGGTCATTTAGGGGTCACTGCTCAAATAAGGGGTGTCATAAGTCAATTAAGGGTGATGCTTGGTGTTCAAGACCAAGGTTAAAGTAGGGGTTATCCAGGGGTCAAACCTGGTGAGAACTGGGGGTTATCCAGGGGTCAGATCAGGGGAAGAACTAGGGGTTATCCAGGGGTAAAACTGGGGGTGTGAACCCTACAATTCCCCACGAATGTGCTCCTGTAGCCCTAAGCCTGCACTACGCTCAGTAGCTGAGACGGGTTGGACTTCTTTGAAATACAAAATAAATATCAAAGAATAAATTGTATAGAATTAAGAAATGAATATAGAAGAATTAAGACAAATGTTAGAAAAAAATAGTAGGAAAGGATGGGGGGGTGGGGTACTAAGCTTCTTAATGTCATAAACCTGATAAACTGAACTGGTGTGAGAAAGTATAAAATGCATAGAGGAAGTGCTATATAGGGTGCACAGATACATACATTTAATATCTAAAAATATTATCTCATAGTATATAATTCAATAGATAATCATACACACCTAAAAAGTTTATAAAATCTTGGGGCCTTATAATGGATGGATAGAGCCAATTTTTTCCCATATTCCTGGGGTTCACAGAAGGAAAAATTGACTCTATCCATCTCCAATATAACTACTTTGGATAATTCTCCATAAGTCTGATTTTCTTATATCTTAGGGTTTATAATTGATTTTTAGCATATGTTAGAGTTTGATTTTAGATAAGCTTTTAGTACCAATTATTGCTTGTTGTTTATTATATTAAGTAATAGATATATTGAAAACAGTCTACTTACATTTCATTAAATGTATATATAATAGTTACAAGTTGGGTGTGTGAGAAGATACTATAGAAATAATTCGAATAAGCGACTGTATTTTGTAGTGTTAGGTGGTTATCGGGAGTGATGTAATAAATTGGTTCGAATAATTATCTTAAAATGGGCGCTAATGAAATAGCTTGCTTGGAATAAAATTTCTTGAATTTATACAAATACTAGTGTAATTTCAAAGAAAATAAGTCATAGAATGGGTTATGAGTTCTATAGTTTGATTCTTGCTATATTTTTTGCGAAAGGATCAGAAAGCTAAAATAATTTTGAGTCAGTTTATTATTACTTTGGCAGAAGATATGCGTTAGATTTCGAATCTGATAATATAGAACTTAAAGTCTATAGGTAATAAACTAGTGTAGATTTTTAATAAGATGCATCGTGGTTGGTAACTTTTATTGTCTCGATTTTAAAATACTTGATTCCTATTAATTTGTTTTAGTTGGCGTTGCTTTTGTCACTTTACTTGAACGAAAAGTGTTAGCGTATATACAGATTCGGAAGGGGCCAAATATTGTTGGATATATAGGAATTCTTCAGCCTTTTTCTGATGCTGTGAAATGATTTACTAAAGATCAAACACCCCCTGCTTTGTCTAATTTTTTTGTGTACTACGTTTCTCGAGTTTCTATTCTTGCAATTTCCTTAATTGGCTGATGTGTAATACCTTATGAATTAGATATGATGACTTTTAATATGGGAACCTTATTTTTTCTATGGTGTCTTAGATTGGGCGTGTACCCGGTGATAAGATGTGGTTGGTCATCCAACAGAAAATATTCTTTATTGGGTAGATTACGTGCAGTTGCTCAAAATATCTCTTATGAGGTAAGATAGGCTTTAATTTGGTTGAGATTCTTGATCTTGATCGGTGGTTTCAATTTGGAGTTTTTCAGATTGTATCAAGAAAAATGTGATTTTTCTGACTTAACATTACCTCTGGCAGGTGTCTGGTTGGCTTCATGTCTGGCAGAAAGAAATCGAACTCCGTTCGATTTTGCGGAAGGGGAGTCGGAACTAGTTTCTGGATTTAATACTGAGTACAGGGGCGGTGGATTTGCTTTAATTTTTATATCAGAGTATAGGTGGATTTTATTTATGAGTATACTATTTAGATTAATGTTTTTAGGAGGTAATTTATTTAGGGTTTTGTTTTATCTAAAGTTAGTTGGGATAGTATTCGTATTTGTGTGAGTTCGTGGCACATTACCTCGATTTCGTTATGACAAACTCAAATATTTAGCTTGAAAAAGATTTCTCCCCGTGTCTTTAGATTATTCTATTTTCTTTATAGGTGTAAAATCTTTTTGTTTTCGTGTATTTTTAATATAATTCGTAACTGATATGATATATTATGATACAACGATCAATAAGAGTAAATCTCTTTTTAAGTGTTTTCAAAACGCTGGTTTTACATAAACTAATTGATCAATCTAGTAAGTAATCTCATAAGTAGATAGCAATTGGACTGAAGATAAAGTACGAGAAATATCGTCCGGTTAGAATTTGTCCTGTTAGGATATAAGGGTTTTCTACCGGTCGAGCTCCAATTCATGTTAAAAGAACTAAAACTGATTACTAGTGACTAGAATATGAATTGATTGGCGGGATAAAAGGCTAATCTTCGGATTCTAATCACCAGGATTGACACACATGCGACTAGAGCAATTACTCCACCAAGCTTGTTTGGAATGGATCGTAAAATAGCATATAAGCGAATAGGAAATACCATTCAGGTTGAATGTGAGCAGGTGTAGATATAGGATTTGCTGGAATGAAATTGTCAGGATCGCCTAATAAAAGAGTGATTATAACTAGTAGCATCAATATTACTATAAAACCCACTAAGTCTTTAAAAGATAAGTAAGGGTGAAAAGGCACTTTAACTGGTTGACTTGAAATTCCTAGCGGGTATCCTGATCCGTATTGGTGTAAGAACACGATATGGACTGAGGATAATGCTAAAACTACAAATGGTAAGAGGAAGTGTAGTGTAAAGAATCGAGTAAGTGTTGCGCTTCCTACAAAGAATTCTCCTCAGATTCATTGCACAAGATCTGTTCCGATGGATGGAATTGCGGAGAATAGGTTAGTATTAACTGTTGCTCCTCAAAACGATATTTGTCCTCAGGGTAGAACATATCCCAGGAAAGCGGTGGCCATGGTGGCAAAAAGGACTAGGACTCCAATCATTCAAAATTCAGTAAATAAATAAGATCCGTAATAGACGATGCCTCGCCCTACGTGAATAGAGAGACATATAAAGAAAAATGATGCCCCGTTAGCGTGAAGAGTTCGTAAAAATCAGCCATAATTTACGTCTCGGCAGATACGGGCTACTCTGCAGAAGGCTAAATTAATGTCTGCTGTATAGTGCATAGCCAATAAAATCCTAATAGAGGACCGAAATTTCATAGAGTAGAAATGTTTCTTTGAATACCATGGCCCCGTTTATAATTTTGAATAGGGGGTGAGTTTTTCGAATAGGCGTTGTCATTACTTTGATAAGCGTAAGGGTCCTGAGGAAACTGAGGTCATTTCTACTACTACAATAAGAGTGAAAAGAAGATATAGAATTACTACTAAGGTTAAGCTTATGGTCGGGAAATTATAGATGAAATGAGTGGAGACTGAAGAGAAGTCAGGGATGTTTCTTGCAGATAAAAAGGAATGCTGAATTGATGCAGGCTGAATAGAGAATAATGGGTCAAGAAATATAAAATTCTCTGATGCAGTTAAAGATCCTATTACGACGGTAGCTGTTAATGAAATAGATAATTTGAATGATTCGTTTGAAGCTAAAGAGGCTACGTAGATAAATAACACTAGTATACCCCTAAACAAAAATTAGGAATAGAATATAAGAAAATCAGAATGATGAGGAAACTATCCCGGAGGAAATAGAAATTAATGTTGTCTGAATAAGTAGCATGATTCCCGCCGACAGGGGGTGAGTTAGACGTGTAAATACGATTGAAAAGGACAAAATCAACTGAACAAATAAGATAGCGATATCAGGAAATAGTTTAAGTAAAATATTAATTTTTGGGATTAAAGACAGAGTATGTTCCTTTTTTCCTGATGTACTGAGAAATATCTATTTTCATTTTCGGTTTGCAAGACCGAAGTTTTCAATTAAACTATCAAAACTATTAGTGATTTTAAAATTCTTATTTTGATTGGTTCCTTGTGTAGTGGTATTTTGTGGCTTAAGAGTGTTTCGATCAAAACAGAAACTGTATCTTGAACGTTCTATTGGGTCTGGAGTTTGTGATGCAAGGGGTATTTTGTGTTTTAGTTTATAGCTTGTCCATTTTAACAGGTGAATTTTTTTTTTGTGCTATTTTTTCTCGCCATGGTTGCCTGTGAGGGGGGGCTTTAGGATTATCTATTCTAGTGTACATTGTACGTACACATGTTAAAGATTATTTTAACAGGTTTAGTTTTTTACGATTGATAATGTTTGCAGGAAGCTGGAAAGCGGTTCAATTCTTTTTATTTGTGCTTAGCGAAATAATTTCTTTGAAATGCGAGCATGATCTTTGAGTGAACTTGGGTATATAATGGGGGTGGACTATTTAAGGTATGCTCTAATTTTGCTTTGTGTACGAATCGTTGCTCTGATGATTTGCTCAAGACAAAAGATTATTAAGACGTATAACTTCAGGGGAGGATTTATCGTGGTTAATATAGCGTTGCTTTTATGCTTGTTTTTAACTTTTTCTTCCATGAATTATTTGTATTTTTTTAATCTCAGATTTGAGAGTAGTTTAATTCCTAATTTAATTTTAGTTTTAGGCTGAGGGTATCAGCCTAAACGAGGTCAGGCTGATTTATATGTACTGCTTTATACTTTATTTCCTTCTTTACCTTTATTGATTTGTTATTCTCTTTAGACGAAGCTGGGGGAGCCTAATTATTGGATTACCGTATAAAGTTGACCAAATAGATTTCATTTCTATTCTATGATATTTTTCTTCTTTGTTAGCTTTCTATAGTTAAGCTTCCGCTATATTTGTTTCATATTTGATTGCCAAAAGCCCATGTAGAGGCTCCTGTAGCCGGTTCTATAATTCTTGCCGGTGTTCTTTCAAAACTTGGTGTTTATGGTATGATTCGAATTTTATCAATCTTTTCTATGATTAATAAGAGATTTGTCTGATTATGAGTTTGTTTAGGTATTACTGGAGGAGTAACAGTAAGTTTAATGTATTTACGAGAAGTTGATATACAGTCTTTGATTGCTTATTCCTCGGTTGCACACATGGGAATAGTTTTAGGTGGTCTTATAACTTCTAGCTGATAAGGTCACGGACTTTGTTCATCCGTATATGAGCGAATTGGGACTCGTAGAATGTTAATTGGTAAGGGGTTGTTAAGAATCATACCTAGAATGGGATTGCGGTGGTTTTTATAGAGAATTGGAAAAATAGGAGCTCCTCCCACTTTAAATTTCGCTGGAGAGATCCAAGTTTTATCAAGTTTAATTGGTTGAAGAAAATTCACTATCATTGGAGTGGCTATTTTGCTGTCCTTGAGGGCTAGTTATACTATTCATATGTACAGGATTAATCAACACGGGTTATTTTATAGATTGTTATTTTCTCGTAGCCCAGGAAAAAATCGAGAGTTTGTTTTACTGATTGTTAAAGTCGGAAGTTGATTTTCATACGTTATTTAAGTAGTTTAAACAAAACGTTAGTTTGTGGTGCTAAACATGCAAATTGTTTACCTTAAATCATAATCTTTAAAATGCCTATAAATCTAAGAAGGGCTGTATTTCTAGGAGTTTTATCAATTTATTCTGTTACGTCATCTTTATCACTTCTCTTTTTCAATGTTACCTTCCTAATCGAGTGAGAGTTTTGCTTTCTTAACAGGTGCTCATTAGTTATAACTATCAATTTTGACTGAATATCTATGTTGTTTTCTAGGTTTTTGCTTTTTTTATTTCTTCCATGATTATTTTTCAGAGGGGTGAATACATTAGGTAATGATAAGAATTCTGATCGATTCATATATCTGGTTTTACTATATGTATCATCAATGGTTGTTATAATTGTAAGACCTAATCTTATTAGAATCTCACTCGGTTGAGATGGGCTTGGAATGGTATCTTATAGTTTAGTAATTTATTATTATTATGAAAAGTCTGCTAATTCAGGTACGCTATCTTGTTTAATCGAATCGGTGATGTAGCTGTGCTGATCAGGATCGGTTTAATAGTGAAGTTCGGTGGCTGAAATTTTATACTTTATTCCGTGGAGATTGGAAGTAGATCTGTGTTATTAATTAGGGCATTAATCATAACGGCTGCTATAACCAAGAGGGCCCAGATCCCCTTCTCAGCCTGATTTCCGGCTGCCATAGCTGCACCCACTCCAGTGTCGGCCTTAGTGCATTCCTCTACTTTGGAGACGGCCTGGGTGTATTTACAGATCCGATTTAGCCCTGCTTTTATAGACTCTTCTGTTTCATCATTTTTGTTAATTATTTCTTGTTTAACTATGTTTATAGCTGGTTTAGGTGCTAATTTTGAGTATGATTTAAAGAAGATTATTGCCTTGTCAATTTTAAGTCAATTGGGAGTAATAATAAGAATTTTATCTTTGGGGATACCTGATTTAGCTTTCTTCCATCTTTTAAATCATGCTTTATTTAAAGCGTTGTTGTTTATATGTGCTGGCATGATTATTCATAACATGAAAGAGTGCCAGGATATTCGTCATATAGGGGAGTAGCCACTTCTATGCCTCTGACGTCTTCTTTAATAACATTATCATTTATGGCTCTTTGTGGAATGCCCTTTGTGGCAGGGTTTTATTATAAAGATTTAATCTTGGAGGTTGCCTTTATGAGCAATATCAATAAAATTTCTTTTTTATTGTATGTTATGGCAACAGGACTTACTGTATGTTATACTTTTCGTCTCGTTTATTGTATCATTGGAGGTGAACCTGTATTAAGTTCTTTTATCTCAATTAATGATTGCTGCCCTACTATAACTAACCCGAGAGTAATGTTGAGAATTGGTGCGGTTTCAATAGGAGCTTTGATTTCTTGGTTATTATTTAGCGAAAAGTATATGACCTGTCTTACTTTTTCTTTAAAAACTTTGGCTCTTGCAGTCAGCATTTTAGGAAGATGAATTGGATATATTTTGAATTTGATAAGAGTAAATTACAATTTAAGATCTATTTCTTTTTTTTTCTTTTATAAGCTTTGTTGGTTCTATGTGATTTTTACCCCATTTGTCTGGATTTTTTGTTTCTAGACATACATGAGAATAGGATCAAAGGTGAAGAAGAGCCTTGACAGTGGGTGGTTAGAATATTTTGGTGGCCAGGGTGGATATGACGTTTTCATAAAAGGTTCTGGTTATATTGAAATGTCTCAGGATAAAACTCCTAAGGTATTAGTCAAAACCTTATTTGTTTGAATTATTATCATATTGATTATACTTTATTACTCGTATAATTTAATTACTAGAATATTGCATTGAAGCTGCAAATGTGGTTTTGTTTACCTGCAGGTGCATTTTTAGAAGTAAAAATCATCTTTACATCGAAGATGTAACGTGTTTGGGTTACACTATAAAAAAGAGACGTATAAACGGAGCTGAACCGCTTTGAAAATAGATTAGAAGTCTTTTTCATTCCACAAATATTTCCTTGGTAGGAAAATAATTCAGTTCTATCATTAACAGTGATAAGCCTCTACTTTTGGCTTCTACCAAATTATTCAATTAGAGGTGTATTAAACCAAGGCTTAGGTCGAAACTAAAGAGCAAATTTTCGCTTTCTTATTGAATTAAGATCAGTTAAAGTTTAACACCTTGTAAGTGCAAGTTACATATCATAATTGACTATGATCCTAGTTTGATCATTCTAGAGCTCCTGCGTGTCATGCTAAGTAAAGACCAAATAAAAGAATTAATAGAAACAATAATCCTGTTCAAGATCACGAAATAATATCTGAAAGATCCATGATAGAGATTAATGGAAGAAGAAGAGTGATTTCGACGTCAAAAATTAGAAAAATCACCGCAATCAGAAAGAATCGAAGAAAGAAAGAAATACGGGCAGATCCTTTAGGGTCAAATTCACACTCAAATGGGGATAATTTCTCTCGATCAGAAATAGTCTTTTTTTATACTAACCACGCTAAGATCATTTGAATTGAGCAAATAATAACAGTTAAAGTTGAAATTGATAAAATTAAAAATAAAAACTTTTCTAAATAAAATTAGACTTTCCATTTGGAAGACGGAGGTACTCAATATACTAAAAAGTTTATCCCCCTCATCAGTAGATACAAATATAAAGGAATAACCAAACTACGTTGACAAAGTGTCAGTATCATGCGGCGGCTTCAAATCCAAAGTGAAGTCTAGATGAAAAATGACATATGTAGAGTCGATACAAGCAAACTGAGAAAAATGCTGTTCCAATAATGACGTGAAGTCCATGGAAACCAGTTGCTACAAAAAAGGTAGACCCATAAACTGAGTCTGCAATGGTAAACGTAGCTTTTAAATATTCAAGTGCCTGAAGTCCTGTAAAATATAAACCTAATAAAATGGTTAATAGAAGACTTTGGATAGCCTCAGAGTGTTTGGATTCCTTGATGGTATGATGTGCTCAAGTTACGGTCGCCCCGGATGAAGTTAGAATTGTAGTGTTTAGAAGAGGAATTTGAAAAGGATTAAACGGTTGAATCCCAGCTGGCGGTCACGAAGCCCCAATTCCTACTGTTGGGGAAAGTCTTCTGTGGAAAAATGCTCAAAAAAATGAAACAATAAATAAGATTATACCTCATCGTAGGCCTTTTCGTACTACTGATGTGTGAAGACCTTGATAGGTGGCTTCTCGGGTTACGTCCCGCCATCACTGAATTATTGTTAAAACAGTACTGACTAGGCCTATAAGAAGAAAGCTTATGCTTGCTTCGTGAAGTCATTGTATAAGACCAGTAGTAAGTATCATTGCTCTGATGGAGCCTGTTAGAGGTCATGGTCTCGTTTACTAAATGATATGGGTGAAATCCGTGCGTGAGTGACATTACTTAATGTCTCCTGTGTAAAGAGTTCTTAACACAGTGAAGACATAAGA
>JAUUED010061821.1:0-10538 GCA_032361865.1 Panulirus pascuensis | reverse complement strand
TTGTTAGAGATGCCCATAGTTAAAGACCAAAAAGACCTCTCAGTGGATGATGAGGAGAGGTTATCGCACTTCCTTTGAATAAAGGAATTCTTCACCTCACGGAGAACGTGCTTGCAGCGATTATGGGCAACGATAAAAGCTGAATGGGAACCAGAGGAAGGAGAGTTTTTCCAAACTAAGTTCAGTCTTCTATAAATTTTGTGCAAGAGATTTTTGAATAGTTTTGGCTTTTCGTTTTCACTGGTAGTTTTGTTTTGATATTAGTAACAACACATGCTCTTACCAATAGCTGGATTCTGTTTAAATTACACCTCTTTTTAAAAGTTCAATTTACGTCTGGAATGCATAGCTAGCTAGGGGTTGTTATATTTACAAACACACGCAAGGAATTCTTGTCAATCAGGGAACAAGTCATGTGCGCCCCAAACAACCAGTATACCACTATTGGCATAACTGCCCTATTTGCTGTCATGATCTTTATACATGAGGTTATTGAGGTGCCTACTACTTTATGGTCACAAAAGCGACAGTGGAGGCGAGAGAAACAAGCAGGATGGAAAATACAACAGCCCATCACTGTATGGATTTCCTGTAGTGATACCAAACCTCGGATGCTGACACCAAATCCCCGCTGCAGAGTGCTGGTGTGGATGCTGACCTCTAGAGAAGGGCAGGTTCGACCAAGGCGGCTACTGGAGATGTATATGACATCAAATGTTAATATAATACATACTAACACAAAAATTGATGAACTTCAAGTCTTACTCTCATAACACAAGGTTGACATCACAGCAGTGAGTGAGACCAAACTGCACAGCCTATACCCAATGAGAGGGTCGAACTACCAAATTTTTATTCGCTGCGTCAAGATCGTACTCTTGTAATCACTGAAAGAGAGAGTAGAGGTAGAGTGATCTTTTACATATGGGAGGATCTTCGGTGGTGTTACCCCAGAGATTCAAGTGCCTGATGAACTGGAGGTACTTTGGTGTCTCCTTAATTCAAACCAAGCACGTTGTGCACTAGTGGCAAATGGTTACATACCACCTGATGACAGCACTACTAAGAGGCAGTTGTTTTTTGAATATCTTGTGAACATAGTGGACATGATATGAAACCGTAGACCTGACATCCATGTTGTTATAATGGGTGACTTCAACTGCGAGTATGACTATGATTCACTATGTAGGAACATTTCTGTACAACAAATTGTTGATGAACCTACCAGGCGTGATGCATATTAGATAAATTAGTAACAGACATTCCCTGCCATACGCCACCTCAGATACTACCCCCCTTTGGCATTTCAGATCACAATGTAGTTATGTGGCAACTTGGTAGTCAAACACACGCCACAACCTGAACGAAAGTTGTCCAGCCACTACATGACTCATCTATTTAAAAACTTGGTAGCTGAACAGCTGCACAAGATTGAATGGATGCGACCTCTATAACTGACTTTAATGCTGCTGCTCAAAGCTTGCAGGCTAAACTTAGCGAAGCTTTTGAGAGACGCCTCCCTGCAGTGACATACTCCATTTGTGACAGTGACCTGGGCTGGATATCAGCATGAATTAAGACCCTCCTCTGTAAGCGTAACAGGGCATACACACACGGTTACCACCAACAACTGCTGGAACTAAGATTGCAAGTAGATTACGAAAGCAAAAGAAAAATGGTTTGGCATCAGATTAAAAACCTGTGTAACAATGGTTCCGGATCTTGGTACAGAGAAGTGTCAGCCCTTTCAAATCATAAACCGAAACCCTGGAAAAGTGATCAGAGACGCTTGATGATGAAGCATCAGCAGAACAAATTAATGCATACTTCTCTGAAGAGTGCAATCGCATTGCCCCTCTCAATACTATGTCTTTGCCCATGTACCTACCAGCAGAAGCAAACACTTTGTTATTCCAACTTTGGGATGTCGCCAAATGTCTGGCCAAACTCAGGACAGGTATGTCAACACCCCATAACGAGTTATCCATTCGACTAATCAGAGAGTTCACCACTGAAGTGAGTGTTTCCCTTACAGAATTATATAACAGATCCATCAGAGATGGCTATACTCTGACCATCTGGTGCCATGCAACAATATTACCAATAGCTAAAAAACAGAAAGTTTCCTCAGTTGATAATCTCATACTGGTGAGTCTAACAAATAGGAACATCAGTGACGGGGGCAAAGGGCAAAAGGGAAAGTGGTAACAGTGGCATCCTCTCACCCACAAGCCGAAATCCTTGACCAGGGATTTCGAAGTTCACCATTGGGAATGGCTGAATTCCTCCCATACAGATGGTGGACGGATTCAAGCCATCACATTCTCCATTCTCAATGATTTAGAGCAAACCATCTCCCACCCTACCCATATTCCTGACTGCTGTGACCACTCAATTAATATTCTGGATCTGTTTTTCACCTCGAGTCCATTCTACTGTAACAACACAATCTTGCCCCTAATTGGTTCACCTGATCATACTCTCATAAAGTATCCATTTTAAAGGCACCTCCCCCTCCAGCAGCCCCTTTTAAGCATGAATATGACACCTCAACAAAACTGACTGGAATAACTTACATAACTTCTTTTCTGACTTTCCTTGGGTATATTACTGTCCCTTACATGGTGATGTTTCTGTCTCTGCTAAACACACAGCAAAGGTTATTCTTGCAGGAATGGAAGCATTTATCCCCTCTTCCTCCAAGATGATATCTCCTTCCAATCCACAGTTCAACTGTTCCTGTTCTGAGGCCAGTCAGGCTAGGAATCAGGCATATGGGGCTTGGAAATACTCTCCTTTCTCTGACTCCTATTCAGCTTTTATCACTGCCCATAATCACTGCAAGCATGTTATCCATCAGGTACAGCATTCCTTTATTCAAAGGAAGTGCAATAATCTCTTCTCATCATCTACTGATAGGTCTTTCTGGTCTTTAGCTGAGGGTATCTCTAACAATTTCTGTCACTCTACCTTCCTTCACTTTTCCTTCCGATGATACTATAGTTGTCTCTCCCGTAGACAAAGCAACTCTCTTTGGTTCCCGTTTCTCCCCTAACTCCACCTAGGATGACTCTCATATTCCTTCACCCCCTGATGTTTCTCTTACTAATCCCATGCTCCTTCCCATAATCTCTTTTTTGACTGTCCAAAAATTGCTTCTCTCTCTGGACACAAGCAAGGCTTATAGTCCTGATGGTCTCTATCCCTGTGTACTGAAAGAGTGTACCTCTGAACTTGCACCTGTGCTTGCTCGTCTGTTCCATGTGTTTAAAAACCCCAAACTTTTCCTTCTTGGAAGCATGTGTTGATACATCCCATCCCTAAGAAGGATGACTGTTCTGACCTCTCTAATTATCATCCTATTACTTTGACATCTCACATTTCCAAAGTCTGTGAGTCCCTCTTCAACTCCCATATCCTTAGGCACTTTGAAAATCACAGCCTTCTCTCTGATCACAAGTATGGCTTCCGTAAGGTGAGATCAACTGGTGATTTTCTTTCCCATCTTACTAATGTCTGGTCATCATCCCAGAAAGATTTTGGGGAGTCATGTATAGTTGCCCTACATATATCCAATGCTTTTGACAAGGTGTGGCATCGTGGTCTCATCTCTTAGCTCCCCTCTTTTGACTTCCCACCCTCACTTTGCCCCTCCATATATAGCTCCCTCTCTGTCCGATTTATCTCTGTCATTGTTGATGAATCAGCCTTTCCCCCTTTCTCCATCAACAGTAGTGTCTCTAAAGGTTCTGTCCTGACCTCAACACTTTTTCTCCTTTTTTTCAACAATTTCCTTTCTTCCACAAATAACCAAATGCATTAGTATGCTGTCAACTCAACACTGCATTCATCCACATCATTCAATTTTGCTTCTTCTTCTCTCACTCAATCTGCATCTCGTTTTGACACAGCTTCCTCAATAAACTCAGACTTGGACAGGATATCTCAATGGGGTAGACAAAACATAGTTAAGTTTATTGTCTCCAAGACTCAGTTTCTAACCACCTCTCTCTATCAACAACTCCTCACAACTCTCATCTCTCTTTTGAAGTTCTGTAATTCCACCTCTTGACTCAATGAACTTACTTATTATTACTCTAAAATCCACTCTTTCTTGGAAACCCACATTACACATATAGCTAAGTCTGCCTCAAAGAAATTGGGTGTCCTGTTTAAATTTCACAACTTCTTTTCTTCTGAACAGCTGCTCCGTTTATATATAGGATTGATTCATCCTTGTATGAAGTACTGCTCTCACATCTGGAGTGATTCTAGCTTTGGATCTTTACTTGACAGAGTTGAGTCGAAAGTGGTCTGACTTATGAACTCTCCCATGCTAACTTCCAAACTTGACACTCTTGCCCTACATGGCAATGATGGTTCACTTTCCCTCTTCTATAAGTATTACTTTGGTTTTTTCTCTCAAGAGCTGGTTGCTCATGTGCCCGCGCTACTAGCTAAACCATGCAATACTTGGCAAGCTGCTGCATCACATGGTTAATGTCTGACTGTTGTCAACTCGACAGAGGGCTGTTTTGATAACTGTTTCTTTTCCTTCACCTTGAAGCTTTGGAACTCTCTCCCTTCTTATGTCTTTCCCAATAACTATGACCAAGCATATTTTAAAAGACAGGTTTTTTACTTCCTCCAAAATTTGTAAATACTTTCCCTTGTCTCCTCTTTTTACCTTTCATAATTCTCTCTATATTTCAATTAAAGCCCAGCATTGACGTGGTCTTTTGTCCTTGACTGGAGCCTAAGAAGAAGAAGAAAAAAAAAATGGAAGCAGAAGTGAGTCATAAAGTTGGTGTGGGGCGAAGGTTCTGGGACCACTGAAAAATGCATGGAAAGATAACTCGTTATCTGGGAGAGCAAAAATGAGTATGTTGAAGGTATAGTAGTCCCAACATTATTATATGGATGTGAGGCATGGGCTATAGATAAGGCTGTGTGGCTGAGGGTGGATGTGCTGGAAATGAAATGTTTGAGGATATGATGTTGTGTGAGATGGTTGGATCGGGCAAGTAATGAAATGGTAAGACAGAGGTCTGGTAATTAAAAGAATGAGGTTAAGAGAGCTGTAGGAGTGCTGAAGTGGTTTGGACGTATGGAGAGAATGAGTGAGGGAAGGTTGGCAAAGAGGATATATCTGTCAGTATGTGTCAGAAGTAGAGGGAACAAGGAAAGTTGGGAGACCAAACTGGGGATGGAGGGATGGAGTGAAAAAGATCTTCAGCGATCAGGGCCTGAACATGCAGGAGGGTGAAAGGTATGCATGGGAAATAATGAATCAGAACAATGTGGTATACACGGGTCGATGTGTTGTCAATGGATTGAACTAAGGCATGTGATGTGTCCAAGATAAACCATGTGAAGGTCAGTGGGGATTGGTTGTGGATAGGGAGCTGTGGTTTCAGTGCATTACACATGACAGCTAGAGGATGGATGTGAGCGGATGCAGCCTTTCTTCACCTGTTCCTGGTGTGACCTCTCTTATGCAGGAAACAGTGATCATGAATGAAAGAGAAAAACAAGCTCATAATTCTCTCAGAATGAAATAATTGTAAATTAAGTCACTATGACTAGTGTTTGTACCAGTATGAGCACCAGCATCCCACCTCTGTTTGCCTCAGGTTATCTTCAAGGATGTTCTTTCTCTGCTCTAATTGGCTGCCACTTCATTTTGGGAATTTCGCATCAGGAAGCAGTATCTCTTCCACCTTTGCTTCTAGATGGTTGGATCTTACCTTTCTAAGGAAGATCAAGCCCAAACTCTCACTTGGAAGCAAGAAAATGTGGGTTCATGTGATATTTCTAGATAATAGCTGCTAAGAACATAAAATCAGGCAGTTGCTTCCCACAACACCTCATCAGTGCCTCGCCTCACTCAGCAGATCAAGACCCTATGGACCCAAAACATGGACCTAGAATACTTCAGGAACCTTGCTGATTCCATGCTCAGATGTCTGCAGATGGTCATCAAGGCCAAAGGAGAGATGACAAAGTACTAAAATGTGAGTGTGACATCGCCTCTGAAAATGTATGGGGAGGCAGACATAGTTTTTTGTGGACACTGTATATGAGTTCAGCTTCCAAATGGATAATCTACTTTGTCTATATAAGTTCAGCTTCCATATGGATGATCTCACATGTCTATATGAGTTCAGCTTCCAAATGGACAATCTCCTATGTCTATAAGTTCAGCTCCAATATGGACTATCTCCTATGTCTACAAGTTAAGCTTCCAAACTGCTAAATACTGGTCAGTAGCTGATCATCTGATGTAATAAAGTATAGGCTTCTTGATACCTTTGAAAGTTATTCCTTATCATGTGATTATCCATCTATCTATGCTAAGTACACCTTTCCCTGACAGGTGGTAAGAAAGCTCAAGCACAATCACCTAAAAACACCTTAATAATAAAAAAATTTCTTATGTTCATTCATACCTCCTACTTTCTAATGCATGCTGTCCTGTGTGTGTTTATGTGAAAAATCACAGCAACATATATATAAATTCTTCAGGCATTAACCCTGGATATCATTCAAATTCTTAATCTTGCCTGTCCTGCTAACAGCTCAGGAGCCTGGCTTTTGAAAAGGTGTTTACTTGTTACATACTGACCCACTTATAACATGAAGATCAAGCTCCTCAATACCTTTCAGATCTGTTCATCAGTGTCTACTTATTCATCTGTCTTTGCCAATGACACCTTTCCCAAACAGGTGCCAAAGGATAAGAAGCACAATCCCCTTCAAACACCAATCATCTCATTGTTCTTATATTCATCTATGCTTACTCATTCCTTGTACATGCTGTTTTTGGGCATTTACATGAAAACAGAGAACCAAAATATATATAAATCCTCAATGTATCAATCCCAAATATCATAACACCATTGTCTTACCTGCCGTGCTAGCAGCTCTGGGGCAATAGAAGAATTCACAGGGGAAAGATCATGGGAATTGAAAGTGAAAGATGCTCGATCATCAGGAGAAGTAGAAGATACTGCAGTGTTGTTGTAACTAGCTAGTGCTGCAGCTGTCTGGTCTTGAATGTGGCTGAAGCATTCTTGGTAGTACTGCATCTCCACAAGAACTGAAATATTTTCATACTATTCTAAACCATTTCTGGAAAAACAATCACAAATTTTCTGCATCTACTGACATGCACCTATTCATCTTTCTATCATCATCATTAACTCCATTCCCAACTCTAAGGTTGGATCCATCTGAACAATTTCAGCACACTCTAGTTAACTTTCTTAATCACAATCAATCTGCTTCACATTACATGTTGTCCTCAAGCATTTCATCTTTAATACCTTGATGCTCTTCAATCCTTTTGTATTTAGGGCCGAAGATTCACATCCACAGGTTAGGACTACTATACCTTCAAACATACCAAACTTTTCCCAAACAGACAATGACCTCTCCAACCAAACACTCCTCAATGCTAAGAAATTTGCCCCCTCTCCCACCATACGACTCATTTAATCTCCATTGTTCCATTAGCTGCAAGTACACTCACAAGTATCTAAAGCACTCTACTTCCTGCAGATCTGCCCAATTTCAATTTCCATGGTTCCATTTGCTGCCAAGTCCACTCACGTGTATCTAAAGCAATCCACTTCTTGCAGATCTTCCCCATTTTAATCTCCATGGTTTCATTTGCTGCAAGTCCACTCACAGATATCTAATGCACTCCACTTGTGCAATACAAAGAATACAAAGGAATTCAAGTGCAACAGACCACTGGGCCCTTTCGAGACTGTTTGTGATAGTGGAAGATAACAAAAACTCACAGATAAGTATGGTAAAAGTTACAAGGTATAAACATAATTCAAAGAAAATAACTTGTAAATTGTCATTGAGACAAAGGAGGCCCAGGTAATGTATGTCATGGACTTCAAGTGGACTATTTATCAGGTCTATTCATAAATGTATCAACAGTATTGCTTTCATCCACTCAAATTGATAAATCATTCCATATGTTAACAATCCTGAAGAATAAGTACTTTGCCTCATTTGAAGTAAGCATTTGTCTGTGTGTATCCATTACTATGAGCAAAATAGATAAATAAAGTCTTAACTAACTTGACAGATAAGGATTATAAAAGCCCTTGATAATTTTGAATACTATTAGTTCACCCCTTAACCTTCTCTTTTCTAACCTGAATAGATTCAAGTTGTTTAATCTGCTCTTGCAGGATATATTTTTCAGTCCAGGAATCATCTTGGTAGCTCAATGCTATACTCTCTCTCCATTCTGTCTATACCATTTTTTAAATAGCGAGACCAAAACATGATACAATATTCAAGATGTGGACTAACCGATGGACTGTAAAGAGTGAGGATGATTTCCCTGGACAAATTCGGAGGCTCTACCTATGAAACTAAGAATTTTGTTCGCTCTTTTCACTGCATCTGTGCACTGTTTACTTGGCTGTAGGTCACCAGAGATTATTACATCCAAGTCTTTTTCCTCATTTACCTTTTGCAGTTCAACAAAATTCATACTGTAGCTTGTCTTTTCATATTTACTACCAATATGTGAAACTTTACACTTATCGATATCAAAACTAATTCGCCACTTATGAGCCCAGCTCATCAGTTTGTCTATGTCAGCTTCAAACTGTAGATATTCAAGTTAATTTGTAGATTTCTTTCTCAGCTTATCATCATGAGCAAATTCTGATATCTTGCGATGTAGCCCATAATCTATATCATATATATGAAAAAGAGACCCAGTCCCAAACACTGATCCTTGTAGCACTCCACTTGTTACATCTAACCATTTTTAGACTTGGCCATTAATCATAACTCTTTGTTTATGACCAGTCAACCAATTTCCTATCTATTGAAGTACAACTCCATCAGTGCCATGTGACTTAATTTTTGCAAGTGACCTTTAATGAGGAACCTTATCGAAAGTTTTTTGAAAATCTATGTAGATAACAACTGCTTTCCTTTCATCATACACGTTGATTATTTCACAAAAGAAATCAAGCAGATTTGTCAGACATGAGCGATTCTGTCAAAAACAATTCTGAGAATCATTTCTTAAATGGTGGTCCTCTAAATGGTTTACAGTTTTATTTTGAATGATGGATTCCATAAGTTTTCCAACTAAAGACATTAAGCTAAGAGAACAATAGTTTCCAGGCAGTGACTTACTACCTTTTTTGAATATCGGTGTTAGATTGGCAAACTTCCATTCATCTGATACTTTTCTCGTAGCAAGTACTTATTGAAAAGGGCAGTCAAAAGCTCAACTATCTCTTTTTCACCTCTTTCTTTGTTCTCAGATTTAACTTATCAGAGCCAGCCATTTTATCCATTTTCATTCTGTTTACTGATGAAAGTATGTCTTCATCTTTTATGTCAATTTGTTGAATGTTCCCCTCTCTTATCAATGAAACTGGACTTGGACGAGGTTTGTGTCTTTGATCGTAAACACAGAAGCAAAAAAGTTATTTAATATTTTTGTCATGGCTTTTTTGTCTTAAACCAAGTTACTGTTTTCCATAATTAATGAACCTATTGAATGGGTAATGATTTTCTTGCTTCTGACATAACTGTAAAACTTCTTAGGGTTCTTCTTTTCCTATTTTCAGCAAAATATGCTTCATACTGATGTTTACCTATCATATTACTCTCTTTACTTTCTCTATGCAAATTTAAGTATCTTGCTCAATGATGTTGGTCACTTAATTCTCTGACTTTCTTATGAGCTACTTTTTTAGACAACAGGCACTTTCTTATTTCACTGTTCAACCACCCTGGCTTCATTTCAGAAACAGACTGTCTAACACACACAGGCTTTTATGTTCTCTCTACTGCTTTGAAGGCTTTACTGAAGCTTTTCCAAATTACCTTCATGTAATTTTCATTGACTATATCATCCTAGGTATGCCTGTCAAGAGCAATAAGAAGATCATTAAGATTTTCACATGTAAAATCATGTATTTTTTTGTGACTCATGTTGACCAACATTAAATACAGTGTTGAAAGCGACCTCTAAAGTAATTGGTCAGTGATCAGTTGTGCCAAGTTTTTCTCCCAACTCAATATTATCAACGGGATCCTCAATTGCAGTTACAATTAAATCAAATATATCCTGGTCATAGGTATGTTTCTTGACTAATTGGATTTGGGCATCATCATGCAAATTTAGGTAGAGTCCATGCCTGCAGACACTAGAAAGGGATTCTCCTCATTTAGATACCATTATGTTAAAATCTCCTAATATAGGTACATCCGATTTTCTGGCACCCATGGTTCCAAAGCCGTGCCGGTTTAACTTTTTGCCAGACCAGCTGTGATCACATAATAATAATTCATCAACACACCTCCAACCCACTAATTATACACCCCCTGTGTCTCTAAAGCACCACAGACTGCTAGAAACTTAAACAAATATTGATACACCCAATTCCTAAGAAGGGTGACCGTTCTGATCCCTCTAACTATCGTCCTGTTGCTTTGACATCTACCATTTCCAAAGTCTTTGAATCCCTCCTCAACTCCCATATCCT
>JAUUED010059615.1:0-10556 GCA_032361865.1 Panulirus pascuensis | reverse complement strand
AGTTATGACTTTGATGACGACATCGATGAAATTGACGTCGGTTATGACTTTGATGCCGTCAGGGAGGTGCTTGACGTAGGTCATGACTTTGATGACTTCAGTGAGGTATTTGACGTCGGTCATGACTTTGATGACGTCAACGAGGATTCTGGCATTGGTCATGACTTTGATAACGTCAGCGAGGTGTTTGACGTCAGTTATGATTTTGATGACGTCAACGGTGAAATTAACGTCGGACATGAATATGATGACGTCAACGAGGTGTCTGTCGTCTCTCATGACTTTGCTGACGTCATCGATGTTTGACGTTGGTCATTACTTTCAATATGTCAGCAAGGTTTTTGACGTCATTCAGAACTTTGATTATGTCAGCGATGAGATTTACGTGTGTCATGACTCTGATGATATTTGCGAGGTGTTTGACGTTGGTCATGACTTTTGATACGTTATCGAGCTCTTTGACGACAGTCATGACCGTTTTGATGTTAGCGAGGTTTTTACGTCAATTATGACTTTGTGACATCAGCGAGGTATTTGAAGTCGGTCATTTCTTTGATGACGTCAGCGAGAAATTTTTAGTCGGTGAACTATATGATGACGTCAACAAGGAGTTCGACATCGGACCTGTCTTTGATGGCGTTAACGAGGAGTTTGACGTCGTTCATGACCTCGATGAAGTCTGTGAGGTGTTTGACGTCCGTCATGACTCTAATGACGTCGCTGAGGAGTTTGACCTCGGTCATGACTTTCATGACGTTAGGGAGATGTTTGACCTCTGTAATGACTTCCATGACGTCACCGTGTTTGATAAAAGTCATAACTTTGATGCCCTCATGAAGGTGTTTGACTTTGGGCATAACTTTGATGACGTCAGCGATGTGTGATGTCGTTCATTACTTTGAAGACATCAGCGAAGTTTTTGACTTCCTTCAGAACTTTCATTACATCTACGATGAGATTTACGTCAGTCATGACTTTGATGACTTTTGCGAGGTGTTTGACGTCGGTCATTTCTTTCATGACGTCAGCGAGGTGTTTCTCGTCGGTGAAATATCTGATGACGTCATCAAGGAGTTCGAAATCGGGGCTGACTTTGATGGTGTCAGCGAGAAGTTTGAAGTCGGTCATGACCTCGATAAATTCTGTAGGGTGTTTGACGTCCTCGATGAAGTCTGTGAGGTGTTTCACGTCCGTCAAGACTCTGATGACGTCGGCAAGGAGTTTGACCTCGGTCATTACTTTCATGACGTTTGGGAGATGTTTGACCTTTTTAGTGACTTTCATGACGTCACTGAGGTGTTTGACAAAAGTCATAACTTTGATACCCTTAACAAGGTGTTTGACTTTGGGCATAACTTTTATGACATCAGCGAGGAGTTTGACATCGTTCATGAATTTGATGACCTAATCGATGCTTTTGACGTCGGTCACTACTTTGATGACATCAGAAAAGAAATCGAACTCGGTCTTGACTTTCATGAAGTCAGCGAGGAGTTTGACGTCGGTCATGAATTTGACGACGTCAGCAAGGTATTTGATATCGGGGATGACTTTGATGGTGTTAGAGAGAAGTTTGACATCGGTCCTGACTTTTATGATGTTAGCGAAAGTTTTTAATGTCAGTCAGATCTTTGATAAAGTCAGCGATGGGATTTACGTCGGTCATGACTTTGATGTTTTCAGAGAGGAGTTTGACATTGTTTATGACTTTGATGACGTCAGCGAGGTGTTTGAGGTCCGTCATGACTCTGATGACGTCGGCGAGGAGTTTGACCTCGGTCATTACTTTCATGACATTTGGGAGATGTTTGACCTTTGTAATGATTTCCATGACGTCACCGAGGTGTTTGACAACAGTCATAACTTTGATGCCCTCAACAAGGTGTTTGACTTTGGGCATATTTTTGATGACATCAGCGAGGAGTTCGATATCTCTCATGACTTTGATGACCTAATCAAGGCTTTTGACGTCGGTCACTACTTTGATGAAATCAGAAAAGAAATTGAATTCGGTCTTGACTTTGATGAAGACAGCGAGGAGTTTTACGTCGGTCATGAATTTGACGACGTCAGCAAGGTATTTGATATCGGGGATGACTTTGGTGGTGTTAGAGAGAAGTTTGACATCGGTCATGACTTTGATGATGTTAGCGAAAGTTTTTAATGTCAGTCATATCTTTGATAAAGTCAGCGATGAGATTTAAGTCGGTCATGACTTTGATGACGTCAGAGAGGAGTTTTGACATCTCTGAAGACATTAATAACGTAAACGATGTGTTTAACGTCAGTTATGACTTTGATGAAGACGTCGATGAAATTGACGCCATTTATGACTTTGATGCCGTCAAGGAGGTGCTTGACGTGAGTCATGACTTTGATGACGTCAGTGAAATATTTGACGTCGGTTATGACTTTGATGTCGTCAATGAGGAGTCTGACATCGGTCATGACTTTGATAAAGTCAGTGAGGTGTTTTGACGTCGGTCATGACTTTGATGACGTCATCGATGTTTGACGTTGGTCATTACTTTGAATATGCCAGTGAGGTTTTTGACGTCCTTCAGAACTTTGATTACGTCAGCGATGAGATTTACGTGTGTCATGACTCTGATGACGTTTGCGAGGTGTTTGACGTTGGTCATGACTTTTGATACGTTATCGATCTCATTGACGGCAGTCATTACCTTTTTAACGTTAGCGAAGTGTTTACGTCATTTATGACTTTGATGACGTCAGCGAGGTGTTTGAAGTCGGTTATTTCTTTGATGACGTCAGCGAGAAATTTTTCGTCGGTGAACTATGTGATGAAGTCAGCAAGGAGTTCGACATCGGACCTGTCTTTGATGGCGTCAGCGAGGAGTTTGACGTCGTTCTTGACCTCGATGAAGTCTGTGAGGTGTTTGACGTCCCTCATAACTTTAATGACGTCGGCGAGGAGGTTGACCTCGGTCTTGACTTTCATGACGTTAAGGAGATGTTTCACCTCTGTAATGACTTCCATGACGTCACCGAGGTGTTTGACAACAGTCATAAATTTGTTGCCCTCATGAAGGTGTTTGACTTTGGGCATAACTTTGATGACGTCATCGAGGAGTTTGACATCGTTCATGACTTTGATGTCCTAATCGAGGCTTTTGACGTCGGTCATGACTTTGACGACGTCAGCGAGGTATTTGATATCGGGGACGACTTTGATGGTGTTAGAGAGAAGTTTGAAATCGGTTATGGCTTTGATGATGTTAGCGACGCTTTAAATGTCAGTCAGATCTTTGATAACGTCAGCAATGGGATTTACGTCGGTTATGACTTTGATGACGTCAGCGAGGTGTTTGACGTCAGTTATGACTTTGAGGACGCCGGCGATGAAATTGAAGTCAGTCATGACATTGATGACGTTAGCGAAGTGTGTGACGTCGGTCATTACTTTGATGGTGTCTGCGAGGTGTTTGTCGTCTTTGTTAACTTTGATGACGTCTGCGAGGTTTTTGACGTCGGTCAAGACTTTGATGGCGTAAGAGAAAAATTTGACATCGGTCAAGACTTTGATAACGTCAGGGATGTATTTAACATCAGTTATGACTTTGATGACGACAGCGATGAAATGAAGTCGGGTATGACTTTGATGACGACAGCGATGAAATTGACGTCGGGTATGATTTTGATGAGGTCATCAAAGTGTTTAATGTCGGTCATGATTTTGATAACGTCAGCGAGGTATTTGACGTCGTTCATGACTTTGATGCCGTCAAGAAGGTGCTTAGCGTCGGTCCTGACTTTGATGACGTCAGCTAAGAGTCTCACATCGGTCATGACTTTGATAACGTCAGCGAGGTTTTTGATATCGGTCTTGACTTTGATGGCGTCAGCGAAGAATTTGACGTCGGAAATGACATAATTGACGTTAGTAAGGTGTTTGCAGTCCGTCATGAATCTGATGAAGTCAGCGAGGAGTTTGACGTATGTCATGACTTTGATGACCGCAACGAAGTGTTTGACGTCGGTCATGACTTTGATGACGTCAGCGAGGTGTTTGAGATCGGTCATATCTTTCATGACGTCAGCGAGGTATTTCTCGTCGGTGAAATATCTGATGACGTCAGCAAGGAGTTCGAGATCGGGCCTGACTTTGATGGCATCAGCGAGGAGTATGAAGTCGGTCAAGACCTCGATAAAGTGTGTGGGGTGTTTGACGTCCGTTATGACTCTGATGACGTCGGCGAGGAGTCATGACTTTCACGACGTTTGGGAGATGTTTGCCCTCTGTAATGACTTCCATGACGTCAGCGAGGTGTTTGACATCAGTCATGACTTTGATACCGTCAAGAAGGTGTTTGAATTTGGGCATAACTTTGATGACATCAGCGAGGATTTTGATATCGTTTATGACTTTGATGACCTAATCAAGGCTTTTGACGTCGGTCAGGACTTTGATGACATCAGAAAAGAAATTGAACCTGGTCATGACTTTGATGAAGTCAGCGAGAAGTTTGACGTCGGTCAAAAATATGACGATGTCAGCGAGGAATTTGATATCGATGATGACTTCGATGGTGTCAGAGAGAAGTTTGACATTAGTCATGTCTTTGATGGTGTTAGCGAGGTTTTTAATGTCGGTCAGATCTTTGATAACGTCAGCGTTGAGATTTTGGTCGGTCATGAATTTGATGGTTTCAGAGAAGAGTTGGACATCGGTTATGACTTTGATGACGTCAGCGAGGTCTTTGACGTCAGTTATGACTTTGATGAATTCAGCGATGAAAACGAAGTCGGTAATGACATTGATGACGTTAGCGAGGTGTTTGACGTCTGTCTTTACTTTGATGACGTCGGCGAGGTTTTTCACATCGGTCATGACTTTGATGACGTCAGAGAGGAATTTGACATCTGTAAAGATATCAATAACGTAAACGAGGTGTTTAACGTCAGTTATGACTTTGATGACGAAATCGATGAAATTGACGTCGGTTATGACTTTGATGCCGTCAGGGAGGTGCTTGACGTAGGTAATAACTATGATGAAGTCGGTGAGGTATTTGACGTCGGTCATGACTTTGATGACGTCAACGAGGAGTCTGATATCGGTCATGACTTTGATAACGTCACGGAGGTGTTTGACGTCGGTTATGATTTTGATGACGTCAACGGTGAAATTAACGTTGGATATGAATATGATGACGTCAGCGAGGTGTTTGACGTCGGTTATGACTTTGACGACGTCATCGATGTTTGACGTTGGTCATTACTTTGCATATGTCAGCGAGGTTTTTGACGTCCTTCAGAACTTTGATTACGTTAGCGATGTGATTTACCTGTGTCATGACTTTGATGACGTTTGCGAGGTGTTTGACGTTGGTCATGACTTTTGATACGTTATCGAGCTCTTTGACGGCAGTCATGACCTTTTTGACATTAGCCAGGTGTTTACGTCATTTATGACTTTGATGACGTCAACAAGGTGTTTGAAGTTGGTCATTTCTTTGATGACGTCAGCGAGAAATTTTCCGTCGGTGAACTATGTGATGAAGTCAGCAAGGAGTTCGACATCGGACCTGTCTTTGATGGCGTCAGAGAGGAGTTTCACGTCGTTCTTGACCTCGATGAAGTCTGTGAGGTGTTTGACGTCCGTCATGACTCTAATGACGTCGGCGAGGAGGTTGACCTCGGTCTTGACTTTCATGACGTTAAGGAGATGTTTGACCTCTGTAATGAATTCCATAACGTCATCAAGGTGTTTGACTTTGGGAATAGCTTTGATGACATCAACGAGGAGTTTGATATCGTTCATGACTTTGATGTCCTAATCGAGGCTTTTGACGTCGGTCAAGACTTTGATTACATGAAAAAAGAAATTAAACTCGGTCTTGACTTTGATGAAGTCAGCGAGGAGTTTGACATCGGTCATGAATTTGACGACGTCAGCGAGGTATTTGATATCGGGGACGACTTTGATGGTGTTAGAGAGAAGTTTGAAATCGGTTATGACTTTGATGATGTTAGCGAGGCTTTTAATGTCAGTCAGATCTTTGATAACGTCAGCAATGAGGTTTACGTCGGTTATGGCTTTAATATTTTCAGAGACGAGTTTGACATCGGTTATGACTTCGATGACGTCAGCGAGGTGTTTGACGTCAGTTATGACTTTGATGACGCCGGCGATGAAACTGAAATCAGTCATGACATTGATGACGTTAGCGAAGTGTGTGACGTCGGTCATTACTTTGATGGTGTCTGCGAGGTGTTTGTCGTCTTTGTTAACTTTGATGACGTCTGCGAGGTTTTTGACGTCGGTCAAGACTTTGATGGCGTAAGAGAAAAATTTGACATCGGTCAAGACTTTGATAACGTCAGGGATGTATTTAACATCAGTTATGACTTTGATGACGACAGCGATGAAATGAAGTCGGGTATGACTTTGATGACGACAGCGATGAAATTGACGTCGGGTATGATTTTGATGAGGTCATCAAAGTGTTTAATGTCGGTCATGATTTTGATAACGTCAGCGAGGTATTTGACGTCGTTCATGACTTTGATGCCGTCAAGAAGGTGCTTAGCGTCGGTCCTGACTTTGATGACGTCAGCTAAGAGTCTCACATCGGTCATGACTTTGATAACGTCAGCGAGGTTTTTGATATCGGTCTTGACTTTGATGGCGTCAGCGAAGAATTTGACGTCGGAAATGACATAATTGACGTTAGTAAGGTGTTTGCAGTCCGTCATGAATCTGATGAAGTCAGCGAGGAGTTTGACGTATGTCATGACTTTGATGACCGCAACGAAGTGTTTGACGTCGGTCATGACTTTGATGACGTCAGCGAGGTGTTTGAGATCGGTCATATCTTTCATGACGTCAGCGAGGTATTTCTCGTCGGTGAAATATCTGATGACGTCAGCAAGGAGTTCGAGATCGGGCCTGACTTTGATGGCATCAGCGAGGAGTATGAAGTCGGTCAAGACCTCGATAAAGTGTGTGGGGTGTTTGACGTCCGTTATGACTCTGATGACGTCGGCGAGGAGTTTCACCTTGGTCATGACTTTCACGACGTTTGGGAGATGTTTGCCCTCTGTAATGACTTCCATGACGTCACCGAGGTGTTTGACATCAGTCATGACTTTGATGCCGTCAAGAAGGTGTTTGAATTTGGGTATAACTTTGATGACGTCAGCGAGGATTTTGATATCGTTTATGACTTTGATGACCTAATCAAGGCTTATGACGTCGGTCATGTCTTTGATGACAACAGAAAAGAAATTGAACCTGGTCATGACTTTGATGAAGTCAGCGAGGAGTTTGACGTCGGTCAAGAATATGACGACGTCAGCGAGGTATTTGATATCGGGGATGACTTTGATGGTGTCAGAGAGAAGTTTGACGTCGGTCATGTCTTTGATGGTGTTAGCGAGGTTTTTAATGTCGTTCAGATCTTTGATAACGTTAGCGTTGAGATTTACGTCGGTCATGAATTTGATGGTTTCAGAGAAGAGTTCGACATCGGTTATGACTTTGTTGACGTCAGCGAGATCTTTGACGTCAGTTATGATTTTTATGACGTCAGAGATGAAAATGAAGTCGGTAATGACATTGATGATGTTAGCGAGGTGTTTGACGTCTGTCTTTACTTTGATGACATCACCCAGGTTTTTAACGTCGGTCATGACTTTGATGACGTCAGAGAGGAGTTTGACATCTGTGAAGACATTAGTAACGTAAACGAGGTGTTTAACGTCAGTTATGACTTTGATGACGACATCGATGAAATTGACGTCGGTTATGACAGTGATGCCGTCAGAGAGGTGCTTGACGTAGGTCATGAATTGATGACGTCAACGAGGAGTCTGACATCGGTCATGACTTTGATAACGTCAGGGAGGTGTTTGAGGTCGGTTATGATTATGATGACATCAACGGTGAAATTAACGTCGGACATGAATATGATGACGTCAGCGAGGTGTTTGACGTCGGTTATGACTTTGATGACGTCATCGATGATTGACATTGGTCGTTACTTTGAATATGTCAGCGAGGTTTTTGATGTCATCCAGAACTTTAATTACGTCAGGGATGAGATTTACGTGTCTCATGACTTTGATGACGTTTGCGAGGTGTTTGACGTCGGTCATGACTTTTAATACGTTATCGAACTCTTTAACGACAGTCATGACCTTATTGACGTTAGCGAGGTGTTTACGTCAATTATGACTTTGATGACGTCAGCGAGGTGTTTGAAGTCGGTCATTTCTTGATGACATCAGCGAGAAATTTTTCGTCGGTGAACTATGTGATTACGTTAACAAGGAGTTCGACATCGGACCTGTCTTTGATGTCGTCAGCGAGGAGTTTGACGTCGTTCATGACCTCGATGAAGTCTGTGAGGTGTTTGACGTCCTTCAATACTCTAATGACGTCGGCGAGGAGTTTGACCTCGGTCATGACTTTCTTGATGCTAGGGAGATATTTGACCTCTGTAATGACTTCCATGACGTCACCGAGATGTTTGACAACAGTCATAATTTTGATGCCCTCATCAAGGTGTTTGACTTTGGGCAAAAATTTGATGACGTCATCGAGGAGTTTGACATCGTCCTTGACTTTGATGTCCTAATCGAGGCTTTTGATGTCGGTCATGACTTTGATGACATCAGAAAAGAAATTGAACTCGGTCTTGACTTTGATGAAGTCAGCGAGGAGTTTGACGTCGGTCATGAATTTGACGACGTCAGCGAGGTATTTGATATCGGGGACGACTTTGATGGTGTTAGAGAGAAGTTTGACATCGGTAATGACTTTGATGATGTTAGCGAGGCTTTTAATGTCAGTCATATCTTTGATAACGTCAGCAATGAGATTTACGTCGGTTATGACTTTAGTATTTTCAGAGAGGAGTTTGACATCGGTTGTCACTTTGATGACGTCAGCGAGGTGTTTGACGTCAGTTATGACTTTGATGACGCCAGCGATGAAATTGAAGTCAGTCATGACATTGATGACGTTACCGAAGTGTGTGACGTCGGTCATTACCTTGATGGCGTCTGCGAGGTGTTTGACGTCTTTGTTAACTTTGATGACGTCAGCGAGGTTTTTGATTTCGTTCAAGACTTTGATGGCCTAAGAGAAGAATTTGACATCGGTCAAGACTTTGATAACGTCAGAGATGTATTTGACATCATTTATGACTTTGATGACGACAGCGATGAAATTGACGTCGGGTATGACTTTGATGACGACAGCGATGAAATTGACTCGGGTATGATTTTGATGAGGTCAACAAAGTGTTTAATGTCGGTCTTCATTTTGATAACGTCGTTCATGACCTTGATGCCGTCAATAAGGTGTTTAACGTCGGTCCTGACTTTGATGATGTCAGCCAGGATTCTCATATCGGTCATAACTTTGATAACGTCAGCGATGTTTTTGACATCGGTCTTGACTTTAATGACGTCAGCGAAGAATTTGACGTCGGAAATGACATAAATGACGTTAGTAAGGTGTTTGCATTCCGTATGAAATTGATGAAGTCAGCGAGGAGTTTGACGTATGTCATGACTTTGATGACCGCAACGAGGTGTTTGACGTCGGTCCTGACTTTGATGACGTCAGAGAAGTGTTTGACGCCGATCATTACTTTGATGATGTCAACGAGGTTTTTGACGTCGGTCTTGACTTTGATGACGTCAGAGAGGAATTTAACATCTGTGAAGACAGTTAATAACGTCAACGAGGTGTTTGACGTCAGTTATAACTTTGATGCAGTCAGGGAGGTGTTTGACGTAAGTCATGACTTTGTTGACGTCAGCGAGGTTTTTGACATCGGTTAAGACTTTGATAATGTCAGCGAGGTGTTTGCGTCGGTTATGACTTTGATGATATGAACGATGAAATTGACGTCGGTAATGAATATGATGCTGTCAACGAGGTGCTTGACATCGGTCATGACTTTGATGACGTCAGCGATGTTTGACGTCAGTCATTACTTTGAAGACATCAGTGAGGTTTTTGACGTCCTTCAGACGTGAGATTCACGTCTGTCATGACTTTGATGACGTTTGCGAGGTTTTTGACGTCTGTCACGACTTTTAATACGTTATCGAGCTCTTTGACGACAGTTATGACCTTTTTGACATCACCGAGGTGTTTGAGGTCGGTCATTTCTTTCATGACGTCAGCGAGGTGTTTCTCGTCGGTGAAATATCTGATGACGTCAGCAAGGAGTTCGAGATCGGGCGTGACTTTGATGGCGTGAGCGAGGAGTTTGAAGTCGGTCATAACCTCGATAAAGTCTGTGAGGTGTTTGACGTCCGTTATGACTCTGATGACGTCAGCGAGGAGTTTCAGCTTGGTCATGATTTTCATGACGTTAAGGAGATGTTTGCAATCTGTAATGACTTCCATGACATCAACGAGGTGTTTGACATCAGTCATGACTTTGATGCCGTCAAGAAGGTGTTTGAACCTGGTCTTGACTTTGATGAAGTAAGCGAGGAGTTTGACGTCGGTCAAGAATATGACGACGTCAGCGAGATATATGATATCGGGAATGACTTTGATGGTGTCAGAG
>JAUUED010058511.1:0-10570 GCA_032361865.1 Panulirus pascuensis | reverse complement strand
TCTAAATTCTCTATACTTCAATTTGGGCCCGTCCTTGATGTGGAGTTTTGTCCGTGACTGAAGCCTTCAACATAAAAAAAAGCGAAAATAAGCAAAATGAAATGAAAACTCTTTTCTCAATTCTTGGACATTATTCACAAAAATGCCTGGATCTTGTGCTTTACTGTTTTTGAAAAGTGGAAAAATGTGCACAATTTCCTTTTTGAAGCTGGTATTCCCTCAGTTGCAGTTTTCTTTCAAAGGCCACAATATGACCATACATCTCATGCATCAACTGATTTTTTCCTGAAGTTGTAGATTCAAGTTATTTAAGCGATATGTAATGTCCTCAAGAAATGCCAAGGTTGCAAGCCAATCAGGATCACAAAAATGTGAAGCATCCTTATCTTTGCTCTCAAGGAATATTGCCACCTCTTCATGCAATGCAAATACTCTTTCCAGCATTAACCCTCGGTTAAGCCAGCGTACATTGCAGAAATAAGACAGGTCCCCATCTTCTGCCTCCGTATGCAACAAAAACTGCTGAAACTAGCGATGATTCGATCCACGAGACAGGATCAGATTCACTGCCTTAACAACAATGTCCATAACATCCTTAAATTTCAAAGACTTGTCACATAATGCCTCTTGATAGATAATGCAATGAGTTTTAACCAGTTTCTGTGCGATTCCAAGGTCTTCCATTTGTCCTTGCAGCAATGCGATGATGCCTTTTTCTTTCCCCACCATTGTTGGTGCCCCATCAGTTGTGATGCCAACTGGCTTCGACACATCAAGTTTCATTTCTGACATTTTTAACAAAGCTTCATAAATGACTGCTCCAGTAACCGTGTCCTTCATGGGAATTAAATGAATAAACTCTTCAAACATTTGAAAAGTTGAGGTCAGTCCTCGCACAAACACTGCAAGTTGAGCAGTGTCTCTCAAGTCTGTGCTCTCATCACGCGCAATTAAAAAAATGCAGTTCGTTGCAGACATCCTTTAAATAACTTTTAACATCTGATGCCATTTCTTCAACTCGCGGTGTGATCTTTCTTACAGACAGGCTGAAAGATGAAAATAAAGATTTTTTCAGGACAAACAATATCCACCACTGCCAGCAAACATTCTTTGACAAACTCTCCATCTGTAAAAGGCTTCATTTTTCCTGCAATGCGTTTTACGACTTCGTAGCTGGTACAAGTATTTTCTTCATTTTCACCGCTTTTCTTGGCAAAAAATGACGTTTGTTTTCCAAAACTAGCCTTCATCGCTCAACTTCATCTTTCCTTGCATGCCCAGTAAACTTGTTAAAATTTCCAATATGGCGAATCTCGTAAAGTCGCCTGATATTTGCCACCTTCTTAACAGCAACATTTTCTGGACAAATGAGACAAACTGGTTTCCCAGCGTGCTCGATGAAGAGGTAATCTAGTGTCCAAGTGTCTTGGAAACTTCGGCTCTCAGCGTCTACCTTCCTGCGTTTTGCATTCATTGCCGTGGAAGTTTTTTGCTTCGATTCTGTTTCGAAACGAGATTAATCAATAAGTATCGTAAAACATGCAATAATGTTTAGCGTGAAGGATCCTATCCCATAGAAACTTCGTTCGCGTGTTGTTTACAAGTTTTCCTGCGCAGGCTTTAGTGCTTGTTATGTCGGTGAAACCTGCCCACATTCCAACACGTGTTCGAAAGAATTTGTTGACGGATAGGTTCTCTCACATTTTCAAACAGCTTCAGGGTTCAGAACTGTGTAAGAACGCTTGTTCGGAGGATTGTTTCACAATTCTGGATTCCGCCCCATCTTTGTATTCACCTTAAGATTAAAGAAGCAATTCATATAGATAAGAAAAAAAGTTTTAACAAACAACTTTTTCATGTAAATCTAACCCTTTCATTTTGATGTGTAACGTTGTTTTTTGGTTTTTGTACTTTTTAATTGCCGCTATTGTTTTCCCCGATTGTAACACGTTTTTATTTTAACTCTTCTTTTGTTTAGATCTTTGCTGTGTTTTTCACTGCCATGTGATGCTTTAAATTCAGTCTATCTTCAGATCTGATTTATACTGAGGATGATTGTTGTACAATCGAAACTGGTACCGGTGCAGCAGACACTTCGTAAGATTAGAAATGTTATTTGTAACATGTAAGTATCAGGTTCACGTTATGTCCTGTTGTTGCAAGAGCTAGCGAAGTTGCTTGACATATATGAACTGTCACCCTAGCATGCTTTTTAACCACCAATCTAAGGAAGCATCACTCCGCGGTGGACGTAGAACAGAGGTGATTAGCCCGTGAAATATTCCTTGCAAATCACTTGCCTATCCACTGTATTAATTCATAAAAGAGGTGAGAAAATACATACTTTATTAGAATGAATTATATGTTCTTCTTTGAGCAGATATTTAGAGTAGATTTCTTATTAAACCTAGTAACGTTTCTGTTTACAAATTTGAAAGATTCCACCTGAAAACCTGCGCGTGCAAGGAGAGTATCTATTTTCTAATACATTTTGACAAGGTAGTCAGCCTTCCTATCATTCGTGTAAACACCAGTGTATCCGTCACTTTTGGTTTTTGGTTTGGAACGAAACGGAACCTGGGGCCAGTGTAACAAGACGCCATGTATGATCCATCAGTGTGGTCACGCGAAACACTCAGAATAAAGACAAATCCTTCGATGTTTGCTCGCGGGCCGTACGTTGCTTATTCCTGCTGCAGTCATTCCAAATCCCTTGCCCACGTCCACACTTAGACTGGAACTTAACTCCAACAGGGACTTGTCCATCTGGACAGCAGATGTTGAATCATGGAAGATTTACTTGGAAGAGAAACTGGGATTCTTTGGAACAAAGTGAAGGCATTCCAGCTGTTGGGATACAACGATAGCAGCTGGACTGTGCAAACCGGACTTGCGGTGTGTTGGACTCTACTAAAAATTTCCAATCCGTCCAAGAGGCCGTCTACCATCTGACAGTCACAGGTCACTTTGCAGTAAAATCAACAATGCCCAGAGATACCCTGTAACCTGATGGTTGAATCAATGCCAGTAAGCCGTCAGGCAAAGATAAGCTGCATTAAAGCAGCTAAAGCGAATACCTAGCAGTGCAACCTTAGTTCACTACATGAGGCCCTACGTTAAGACCCGAAGAGTGCTAATGGAAGCCTAATATGCCCTCGAGGATTTTAACGTATTCTTCATATACTTAGGAACAAGGTTTGCAAGAGTGCAGGTACATTATTGCCAATTTCCCTTCCAGCTTTGAAGAAAAATGGATAGTTGACCACAAATGAATCAGAAGTTGCAAATATTGTTGCTGACTCCATGGCAGAGGCCTCGTTCAGATCGTCTCATATTGCCAAATTTCCCACTTTAGAAACGGATCAAAAAATGAAATGCTACCTTTTAGAGCAGAGTATCTGTAGAACTCCCATACGACTTCACCTTTACGATGAGGGAAATGATTTCTTCCTCAAGCCTCTGCCGAAAGATTACTCCAGGATGCGACGATATCCCGTATCACATGATATCTCGCTTATCAGAAAGAGCTCTTTGTGTTTCCCTGTGCCTGTATAACAGGAGTTTCCCAGAAGACTCTACCTAGAACATGGAGGGCAACAACTGTCATCACCAATTCCAAACTGACAGGGACGCTGCGGTACCACTGCCCTACAAGAACCAATCTCGCTCACGAACCAAGTTGGCAGACTGCATGTGAAAATGGTCAGCTTTAGGTTGATATGACTAATGGAAAAAGAAGAGGTGTCGTGTCCATTCCAGTTTGGATTCCAAACATTGAGATCCACAGCAGAGGCTCTTGGTATACTGGAAATTGTCATTACGAACTTCTTCAGTCGGTAGCAGCTCCTGATGGCAGTTTTCTTTGATTCAGAAAAGCTTACTTGGGAGTAATGGCATCATAATGAAGCCGTACCTCACTGGGCTGTGGAAAATGGGGGAAAGGACCACACATCCTCCAGGACCTCCTGTTGGGCAGGAAATTCAAGGTTCGTGCAAAAACCGGGGTCTCAAATCAGAGACGCCAGCTTGTAGGGTTTCCACAGGGAAGTGTCCTCAGAGTGACCCTTTTCATGTTTGCCATCAACGACGTTCGCAGGGCTGCACCAAAGGAAGTCTCCTGCTGTTTGTACCCGGATGACAACGCTGACTGTAATGCTTTAGGGAATTTTTTTTGGCTGCGTGCAAGAAGGTCTCCAGGATGCGGTAAAGCAGGTGTCTCAATGGGCCACATATCAAGGGCAGACACACGTTTCCTCAAGGTACAGACACTCCCACAAAACGAGGAGGAACTTCCAGCTCATTCTTAGAGGGATTCAGTATAATTTGTCAACGAGGTTAAATTCTGGATATAAGATTCAACTGAAGACTGGCGTGGGTACTTCTTAACAACCGAAACTTAAAGCCACCTAAGCGCTCGGCGTCCTGCGGGTGCTCTCACACATGTCGTTAAGGCATACCGCACAATGCTACTACGGTTATACCGAGCACTAGCCAGTATTCAGCTGGGCTATGGGTGTGAAGTATGTTCATAAGGATCACCAACGGTTCTCAAGATTTTAGAACCCGTCAACAGTAAAGCTATAACAATCTGCAGTGGATCCTTTCATTATTCATTCGTGCAGTCATAGTAGGCAAAGAACATCTTTAGAGTTACTTCGAGAATATATGAACCTGACTGACCATATGTTGCAGAGAAATCCTGTATCTCCAGATACAGGGCTGTGATCAACCCTCACGCGGATGGGCATTCTTCTCGTGAGAGAACGAGAAATTCTGTAGCAGATCTCACCTTAAATCTCTCCAAAATACTTTCAATTTGAGCGCCCTAATCTCACCTTGGAGCAGTCTAGTAATGCCACATTGGAGGGATTTGGTTGTCGTAGGAAAAAGGGAGAGCACGAATAATGCAGTCAAGCAAAGATGCACGGAACACATCCCGATACACCAAAGTTTAGCAGAATTATTCACAATTGGAACCAAATCCGATACTAGCATAAGATATGCGGCGGTGAGCGACAGGAGCACCTTTGGAAGTTTTTTTTTTAATGTTGAAGGCTCCAGCCACGGACAAAAGTCCACATCAAGGCCGGGCCTCAACTGAAATATAGAGAGAATTAAGAACCGGGGGAAAAAATGACCGGGGAAAGTATTTACGAATTTTTTAAAAAGTGAAAGACCTGTCTTTTGAAATGAGCCAGGTCATAGTTACTGGGAAAGACATGAGAAGGTAGAGAGTTCCATAGCTTCGATGTGTAGGGAAAGAAGCAATTATCAAAACGGCACACTCTTGAATTACCGATGGCCACACAATAATCACGTGACGCAGCAGCTTGCCGAGTATCCCGTGGTCTAACCAGCGATGGGGGCACACAAGCATCCAGTTCTCGGGAGCAAAAACCAAAGTGATACCTATAGAAGGGGGAAAGTGTACCAACATTGCGGCGTAGGGCAAGGGGGTCAAGTCTGGAAGTTAGCCTGGGACAATTTATCAGTCGGACAGATTTCGCCTCAACTCTGTCAAGTAAGGATACAGAGCTAGAACCACCCCAAATGTGAGAGCAGTGCTCCATACAAGGACGAATCAATCCCTTGTATAACAGGAGCAACTGTTCAGGAGAAAAGAAGTTACATCTAAACATTACACCCAGTTTCTTATAGGCAGACTTAGCTATTCCCATAATGTGGGTTTTCCAAGAGAGTATGGATGTGACAGTAATACCAAGTATAATCATTGAGTCAAGAGGTGGAATCACATATTCAGAATATGTTATTAAATATTCTGCGAGTGAATTTTTGCCTCATTATAATCCCTCGCCACAAATTTATGATTTACTGTATGAAACTTACGTGTTTATCTTTACCATTATTACTCTTTTTTTTTCTCTTCTTTTAAAGAAATAAGACTCAATTATTCACCATTCCAATTTACTGCAGATTTTGTTTCACGTATCAGAAAGTGTCACAGTAGTTTATCTTTGTGATCTTGATTGCCAAGAAGTCTCATACATTCCCTGTTGATTTGTGTATCCCTAACCAAGCTGCTATTATCTAGAAAGTATCAGTGCACCTTTATTTGTCGTATCATCGAGGTCGTTAATGGTGTGTATTTAGTTATAAGGATTTCACAATGGATGTAGAATCTAAGATATCTAAAGTTCTTTTTTTAATCATTATTTTCTACTGGCAGAGCAACTAGACGTGTTTATGATTGTCTTCGCCTAAGTAAGGCTTCCACCAGTAGGTTTATTCCAGTCACTTCACGTTTTCGAAATGAGAATATTTGGAAACCAGTTGGGTGTATTTTACTTCTCCCTGAAGTAAATTTCCTTCCAAATTCTTCACGATTCTATATTCATCACACAGATGCAGCGGTTGAATATAGATGTACTTATGGTAAACCACTTTACTAAAACTAGTTATTAACTAGTAATAATAAGAGTATATCAAGATTTGTGTTATTTGCACCCAAATATTCGCATAAAATGATTGTATATTTTACTTCCTTCGACATTTGACGTTAGTGAGGGTTCTTGCTCATCCACTGGTTAAAATGTACCTCTCACTTCACGGCGTTGTATATAATCTGGGATTATTTTTGATTTCCCACCAACATTTTTCAAATTTTGTACCATATCAGTTTTGATATTAGACATAAAAGATTTCTAGTTAAGAATAACCTTACTGTTCCTTACAGACTTTTCTTCTGTACTAGAGAATTATAGTAAAGTGAGAACATATCAGTCATAGTATGTAACTGATAAAGCTTTCTGTGCTTCGCACTTTTCTTCGTATATTTTGACGTTCTACCAACCAGTTTTATTATATTTCCGTATATACTTCTTTTCTTGCCATCTGTACACTGTCTCCTATGCAATGTCTTTAGTGTTTCAAAGGCATTAGTGACAGGCAGAAATCCTCGTCAGACCAGTCTATGAATGAAAATGATGGAAAATCAAAAGTGAAAATTTTTATAACATGAGGTCACTCAAAGAAGGATGTGCATTGTGTATAGAAGGAAAAGATATGAAGTTCGTAGCTTAGTTTTGATGAGACAGACAGACTAATAATACTGAAACATGGGAATAAAGAAAGGAGTTAACAAATAGTAGATAGCTTAAAGTGACAGTGGCAATAAGTTCATTCTCTCTCCCTCTTTTTGTCATTTTTTTTTCTTCCTTGTCTTTATGTCATCATTCACTGCTGATGCATCATTTACATCATCACTCGCTGCTGAGGCATCATTTATATTATCACTTACCACAGCGGAATAGTTTATATCATCACTCAGTGCTGAGGCATCATTTATGTGATCACTTACACCCAAGGCAGTATTTATGTCATTCACTGGCTTAAATGAGAACCATTAATCGAGTGTGCACATGATAGAGACTGTTAATTGCAAGAGTCCTCCTGATATGAGCAGTAGTGCTAACCTCTGAGTGTGGCATGAAATATTCAGCCTTGAGAGAATTTTGAATCATATTATCACAAAAGTGACTTGAAAACATTCCAAAACTTGGTAAAATGAAATATGAAATACTATGTTTGATCTTGAGGAAATATTGAAATACATAATGTTTTTCATAGAGTGCTCAGAGAAGGAGACCTTTATTGGATAAGACAAGTGTGTTTGAGGAGGAGATATGTACTCAGGTACCATGTTAAATATGCATTTCGTACTTGTTCATTGTCACTTCATCCCACCAAAGTGTAGTATATCAACATGCACTTTATTTTGATATTGCAGGATATATAGTCATCTTATATGTTTTTGTCATCATTTGTGTGTGCATACAGTAAGGCCCCATAATTTCACGCTGTTAGAAGTGTCAAGTTTCTGTTTCAGTAAAGTATCAATATTATGAATATTTCTTCTGTGCAGTATGGGCTGCAGTAGAAACTTGTAGTTCAGAAGAAAGAGCATTAGTCTGCTATGTTTTCCTAGCCTTGCATGACTGTTATGCTGGTCTTTGTGTTTTACTTATTATTGTAGCTCTGATTGTTACTCTTTTTTTTTCAAAAACCGTATTACTATGAAAAACTAGAACAATTAGTTATGCAAATAGTGTCTGAAAAATTGTGGTAACAGCCTTGACATACCTGCAAACCCGGCAGAGTCTCGCCCTCGCAACCACAGCAACAAGGAGTATTATCCCTCAAAGCCGCCTTGCATCAAAATGCCCGTTCCTTCCCTTCAAAGACATTGACTGGTGCCCTGCGGGTAGCCACTGAGCCTCCGGCCAGCGCACTAAATTCAAATCCTCACTCATCCCCTCAAACTTTTTGCATGCCCCATGTGCACATCCCTCACAGACCACGCACCTAGAGCCTTCCTTCCCCACCTGTCTGGCAGTCCTTAGAGAATGCATAAGTCAAGTAGTCTCCTTTGTTTCCCTCTCATCTGTTCCCCTTGTGTCTTTTTCACTCAGTTCTTACCCTTCCTATAGTGTTCCTTGTTGTGACTCCTCTCGCCCTAACTCTGTCTCTGACATTTCCCTTCCGGTTCCTCCACGGCAGGTGCCAGCCAATCCTTACTTACAGAGCTGCTCCACCAGCGGCACCTCAAAATTCTGACGCTGATCACAATGGATCCTCTGTGGGCAACCGAACCTATTAGATATCTCTTCTACTAATATCCTTGCCACTGTACATGCCTTCTGATTCTTAGTTGGAAAAGCTAAGGAAATATGCTAAACATATCAGTCACCACTAACAAGTCTCCTTCCCATCTCTATCTGGTTCTAGCACAGTGAAATCTACAGCCAACACTTCCCAAGGCTTCCCAGCTTCCACTGTCCCAGCCTGGTATGTACACCAGAACCCTCCTCTTTTACCACTGCACACGGCGTACATCTAGCTACATACTTTTTGATGTCCTCATGCAATCTCGGCCATGCAAACCTCTTTGTCACCAACGCTGTGGTCCTAACGGCCCCCTGATGGCCACTTTCTTCATGGGCCCCTTGTATCACCTTCTTCCTCTGATCCTTTGGCAACACCACTCTCCACATCCTCCATCCATTCTACTCTCCTCTCCAGTAAATGATTCAATCCCACATGATCAACCGTCGTCTCACCCTCCACAGCTGTCTAAATTCATCTGTCTGCAGCAGCTCTTTTATTTCCTGACGATGCAGCTTCCCAGTCATTTGCATCCAAAGCTTACCCAATACTGGACAAGACTTCTGTGCATCCCTCATCTCATCCGCGCTCACTCTGCCCCACACCTTCATCCATGCTACCCCTTTTTGTTCTACCGCCTCCGGGGTGTTCTCCCAAATCTCTCCCAACTCCTCTCCCTCTTCCGTTTCCAGTTTGTGTGGCCTCCGGGACAACCCATCAGCGTTGGCATTTTCCTTGCCCGGCCGATACTTAACTTCAAAGCTGAACCGGTTCAAATCTCCCAGCCACCTGCTCTCCACAACCCCCAGCTTGACCGTGTGCAAATGTGCCAACGATTGTTATCCGTCAGCATTACAAACTGTCCTCCTGCCAAATAATTTTTGAACTGCTCTGTCACTGCCCACTTCAAGGCCAATAATTCCAACTTCCTGGAACTGTAGTTGCTCATATTCCGTTCTCTGAATTCCTTAACCCCCTGCTTGCAAAAGCTACTGGATACAACTTCCCATCATGTTCCTGCGACAGAACTGCCCCTAATCCTTCGAAACTAGCATGACCCTACCCCAAACTGTCTAGCGTAGTCTGCATTCTTCAACACTGATGCATGAGTCAACTTTTCCTTTAACTGTGCAAAAGCTCTGGTCTCTGTCTCTCCCCAGGACTTGGTAACATCTGTTTTTGAATCTCCACTCATAAGAGCATATAATGGGGCAGCCACTTTAGCAAACCTCTTAATAAATCTCCTGTAGAAAGAGCAAAATGCCACAAATGCTCGAACTTCCTTCACTGTTCATGGGGTGGGCCATTTCTGGACTGTCAGAATTTTTTCTGGGTCCGTGCTGGCTCCTTCCTGTGATATAACAAACCCCAGATATTTGACTTGTGGCGTCAGAATATAACACTTAGAGGGCTTCAGCTTTAACCCATGCTTCCCCAATAGCTCAAATACCATCTATAGTCCATCCAAGTGCTCCCCCACACTCTTCGAGAGCACTAACATATCATCAAGGTACACTAACAGGGTGAAAAAAATGTGATCACTAAAGACATATTCCATGAATAGTTGAAAAGTGGCTGGGCTTTTGGTCAGTCCCATGGGACAGCGGACATACTGGTCGTGCCCCAAAAGGTGTTACAAAAGCAGTCTTAGCACGATCCTCGGCCCGCACCTAATCTGGTGGTATCCGGCAGCCAAATCAAAGGAGGAAAAATACCGTGCCCCAGCCAGGGCATCCAACGTGTCTTGGATCCGGGGCAATGGGAAGGCATCCTTCACATTAATCTTATTCAACTTCCAGTAATCGACACAGCCTCAGTGAGCCATCATTTTTCCTCACCAGCACAATTGCAGCTGCATATGGACTTGCACTCTCCTAAGTCACTCCTTGTTCCAGTAACCCTTTGATATGAGCCTTCACCTCCGTCATACATTTGGGAGGAATATGTC
>JAUUED010057405.1:0-10587 GCA_032361865.1 Panulirus pascuensis | reverse complement strand
AAAGTGACTTCTATTGAATCTTTTCGATGATTACAACAACTTTCGTCTATATACCCAACTTTAAAGAATGTCATGACTATCTTCATGTGCTGTCCTTATAATCATATTAAGTGGTCATATTCCACTTTTCAGATCCTATTGATTCACTTTTCAAAATGTTTCCATTAGGTTCTCACGTCATATCAAACCACTGCTAAAACCATTTTTTTTAAATTTAGATCGTTGTTATCAGGGTCTAATACCGTCCTAACCGACTTAAATGGTCGTTTTTACTGACTTTTCGTCTTAACCGACTTAAATGTTCGTTTTCCCTAACTTTTCAGAGTTTAATAATCAATTGCCAAAATTAGTAACAAGTGAATTCTATGTAATCTTCTCGACTATTCCAACGTCTTTCTTCGTGTTAACCGACATTAAAGAGTGTCATGATAATTCTTATATGCTGTCGTTATAAACCTCTCAAATCAACATATCCATCTTTTCAGACCCTCTTGCTTTGCTTTTTAGATCGGTTTCATCATGTTTTCGTCATATTAAAACACTGCTAATGCCTCTTCTAAACATTCTGATTACTTCATATCCGACTTAAATGGTCGTGTTTACTTACTATTTAGTGTGTCTTCATCAACTGTCAAAATCGTCCTTATCATTTGTTAGATCGTCATAACCGGCTTAAATGATAGTTTTTACTTTTTCAGTGTCATCATCGACTACCAAAATCGTACCTACCTATTCCAACAACTTTCGGTGATCTTATTATGAAAATAGTATTAGCAATGGTTTAATATGACATGAGAGCCAAATGGTAACGAATTGAAAATCAACTCTCGAGGATCTCAAAAGTTGAATATGACGATTTAATATGATAGTAAGGACAGCATAGTCATGGCAGTCTGGAAAGTTGGTTACGAAGACGAAAGTTTTTGGAATAATCGAGAAGATTCTATAAAAGTCAGTTGGAACGATTTTAGTAGTTGATGAAGACACTGAAGAGATAGTAAAAACGATCATTTAAGTCCGTTAAAACTGTATTAGACACTGATAACAACGATTTCAATTTTAAGAAAACGGTTTTAGCAAATATTCATTATGACGAGAACCTAATGGAAACGTTTGGAAAAGCAACTCAAGAGGATCTGAAAAGTGGGATATGACGATTTAATATGATTATAAGGATAGCATATGAAGATGGTCATCACATTCTTTAAAGTAGGGTATATAGACGAGAGTTGTTGGAATGATCGAAAAGATTCAATAGATGTCACTTTCTATGATTATTTGCAGCTGATGGTGACACTCTAAAAAGTTTTTATAAACGAACATTTAAGTCTTTTATGACGATACAGTGATAAAGACGATTTGAGAATTTATGAAAAGGGAATGACGAAAACCTAATGAAATCGATCTGAAAAGCAATTAAAGAGGAACGGAAAAGAGGAATATGAAGACAGTTATGACAGCGAAAGTTGCTGGAATAGTCGAGAAGGATTTATAGAGGTCAGTTGGTATGTTTTTCGAAGTTGAAGAAAGTATAAACAATCAAATTTCAGTTATTATTTAAGAATTTATGAAAACGTCATTTGTAATGACTTAAGAACTTGATGAAAATGATCTGAAAAGGTAATCAAGAGGGCTTGAAAAGATGAATATGTTGATTTGAGATGTCTATAATGACATATAAAGTCTGTTTAGTTGGTTAACACGAGAAAAGATGGAATAGTAGAGATTCTATTATGGCATTTGATGATAAAGCTCTGAAAAATTGGTAAAAACAATCATTTGAGTCGGTTATGACAATCTAACACACAAATATCGATATGAGAATTTGTGAAAATTGTTTTCGCAGTGGTTTAATATTACGAAAAGCTAATGAAAACGAGCTTAACAATAACATAACAAGATCTGAGAGGTTAAATATGACAATTCATGAGATACTTATGACTCTAGAAAAGGAAGTTATAAGTTGAAAGTTGTTAGAATAGTCGAGAAAATTCTGTAGAGTTTAGTTGGTACTATCTTAGCAGTCGATGATGACAATCTGAAAAACTAGTAGAAACGAACTTTTAAGTCGGTTATGACGATCTAACACAATGATAACGAAGATTTAAGAATTTGAGAAAAATGTATTAGCAATGGTTTCATATGACTTGAAAACCTAATTAAAACGATCTTAAAAGTAACTCATGAGGATCTGAGAAGTTGAATATGACAATTTCATATGTTTTTAAGAAATATATATGATGGAAATTATGACAGTCTCTTAAGGAATTGATGAAGATAAAAGTTGTTGAAATAGGTAGTTACGATTTTCGTAGTCGATGATGACAATGAAAAGTTAGTAAAAACGATAATTTAAGCTCTTTATGACGATCTAACAAGTGATAACGACGATTATATAATCTATGAAAATAGTAATTGCAGTGGTTTAATATGACATGAGAACCGAATGAAAACGAATTAAAAAGCAACTCAAGAGGATCTGAAAAGTTGAATATGAAAATTTAATACGTTTATAAGTAAAACATATGAAGATAGTCATAATATTATGTAAATCTATTTATGACGACGAAAGTTGTTGGAATAGTCGAGAAGATTCTATGGAGATCAGTTGGTACGATTTTGACGGTTGATGAAGACACTCTAAATAGTAACTAAACACTTTCATTTAAGTCGAACATGACGAAATCAGAATTCATAGAACCAAAAACTTGATGAAAATGATCTCAAAGGCAAAGCAAGAGGGTCTGAAAAGATAAATATGTTGATTTGAGATGTTTGTAATGACAGCATATATAAATTATCATAACACTTTAAGGTTGGTTAATACGAAGAAAGATTTAGTCGAGATTACATAGAATTCACTTCTTACTATTTTGGCAGTTGATGAAGACACTCTGTAAAGTTGGGATAAACGATCACTTAAGTCAGTTAAGATTATTTCAGAATTTATGAAAATGGCATCGCAATGGTTTAATATGACTTGAGAACTTGATGTAAAGTATCTGAAAAGCAAATGAAGAGGGTCTGAAAACATGAATGTTTTTTCTGGATGTTTTTAATGACGTAAAGATTATCATGACAGTCTGTAAAGTTGATTAACTCGACGAAAGATGTTGGAATACCGAGAAGATTCAATAGAATTTACTTGTTACTAGTTCGGTAATGGATGATAAAGCTCTGAAAAGTCGGTTATGATGATCTATCACACATATCTATCTGAGAATTTGTGAAAATTGCTTTCGCAGTGGTTTAATATGACTTCAAAACCTGATGAAAACAATCTTGAAACTAACATAAGAGCATCTGAGAGGATGAATATGACAATTTGATATGTTTATAAGGTTGATATATGAAGATACTCATAACAGTCTGTAAAGGAAGTTATGAAGATGAAACTTGTTGGAATAGTCGCGATTTTATTAAGGTCAGTAGGTACGATTTTAGCAGTCGATCATGACAATCTGAAAAGTTAGTAAAGACGATCATTTAAGTCGGTTATGACGATCAAACACACTGATAAAGAAGATACGAGAATTTGTGAAAATTGTATGAACAGTGGTTTGATATGAATTGAAAACCTCATGAAAACGAACTTAGAAGTAACATAAGGATCTGAGAAGTTGAATATGACAATTTGATATGTTCATAAGGAAAATATATGAAAATAATTATGACAGTCTCTTAGAATAGGTAAGAACCATTTTGGCAGTCCATGATGACACTGAAAAGTTAGTAAAAGCGATAATTTTTGCCGGTTATGATGATCTGACAAATGATAACGATATGATAATCTATCAAAAGTTGGTTAAGATTATTTTTGAAATAATAAATGGCATTTGTAATGCCTGATGAAAACGATCTGAAGAGCTAATCAAGAGGGGTCTGAAAGGATGAATATGATGATTTGATGTGTTTATAATGATAACAGTTAAAGATAATCATGACAGTCTGTAAATTTGGATAACACGACGAAAGTTGTTGGTATAGTCGTGAAGATTCCATATAATTCACTTGTTACATTTTTTCAGTTACTGATAAAGTTAAGATCGTTTTATTAGGCTTTCAAGTTATATTAAACCACTGCATAAAAAAATTTTCACAAATTTTCAGATCGATAAAAGTGTTTTAGATTGTCATAATGATTGTTTTTACTAACTTTTCAGAGCTTTATTATCAACTGCCAAAATAGAATCTTTTCGACTTTTCCAACATCTTTCGCTATGATAATATTTATATGTCATTATAAACATGTCAAATCAACATATCTTTTCAAACCCTCTTGATTTGCTTTTCAGTTCGTTTTCATCAAATTCTAAAGTCATATTAAACCATTACAAATCCTGTTTTCATAAATTCTGAAATAATCTTAAATGACTTAATTGATCGTTTATGCCAACTTTTCAGGATGTTTTAACTGCGAAAATCATACCAACTGACCTCTTTAAAACCTTCTCGACAATTCCAGCAACTTTCGTTGTCATAACTGTCTTCATATATTGTCTTTATCAAATCGTCATATTCCTCTTTTCAGATCCTCTTGAATTGCTTTTCAGATCGATTTCATTAGGTTTTCGTCACACCTTTTTCAAAGATTCCCAAATAATCTTTATCAGTGTATTAGATCGTCATAACCGACATAAATATTCGTTTATACTAACGTTTTAGAGTGTCATCATGAGCTGCAAATAATCGCGAAAAGTGACTTCTATTGTATCATTACAATGATTCCAAGAACTTTCGTCTATACCCTCAACTTTAAGCAATGTTTTGTTGTCCCTATAATCGTATTAAATCGTCATATTCCACTTTTCAGATCCTCTTGAGTTGCTTTTCAAAACGTTTCCATTAGGTCCTCAAGTCATAATAAACCATTGCTAAAACCATTTTCTTAAAATACAGGTCGTTGTTATCACTGTCTAATACCGTCTTAACCGACTTAAATGATCGTTTTAACTAACTTTTCAGAGTGTCTTCATCAAATATTAAAATCGCTCCGACTGAGTTCTAGAAAAATCTTCTCGACTATTCCAACAACTTTCGTCTTCATAACCAACTTTCTAGACTGTCATGACTGTATTTATATGCTGTCCTTACTGTCATAGTAAATCGTCATATTCAACTTTTGAGATCCTCCTGAGTTGCTTTTTAATTCGTTACCATTAGGTTGTCTTTTCATATTAAACCAATGCTAATATTATTTTCATAATGAGATCGCTATTGCCAGTGTGTTAGATCGTCATAACTGGCTAAAATGATTGGTTTTACTAATTTTCATATTGTCATAATTGACTGCCAAAATCGTACCTACTGAGCTCTATAGACTTTTCTCGACTACTCCAACAAATTTCTTCATAACTTTCTTTACAGACTGTCATGATCATCTTCATATATTGTCCTTAAAATTTTTCAAATTGTCGTATTCAGCTTCTCAGATCCTTTTAAGTTATTTCTTAAGATCGTTTTTATTAGGTTTCCAAGCCACATTAAACCACTGCTAATACAATTTTCAAAAATTCTTATATCGTCGATATAAGTGTCAGATCCTCATAAACGACTTAAATGATCATTGTAACTAACATTTCAGATGTTTATCATCAACTGCCAAAATAGAATCTACTCGATTATTCCAACATTTATCGTCGAGTTAAACAACTTTACAGACTGTCATGACAATATTCATATGTCATTATAAACATCTCAAATCAACATATTCATCTTTTCAAGACCTCTTGATTTTCTTTTCAGATCGTTTTCATCAAATTCTCATGACATATCAAACCATTAAAAATACCGTTTTCATAAATTCTGAAATAATCTTAACTGACTTAATTGATCGTTTTATGATCTTTTCAGGGTTTCATCAACTGCGAAAATCATACCAACTAACCTCTATAAAACCTTCTCGACTATTTCAATAACTTTCGCTGTTATAACTGTCTTTATATGTTGTCCTTATAAACATATCAGATTGTCATATTCCTCTTATCTGTTCCTCTTTAATTGCTTTTCAGATCGATTTCATTAGATTTTCGTCATACGCTTTTAATAAAATCTCAAATCACCTTTATCAGTGTATTACTTTGTCATAACTGACTTAAATGTTCGTTTATGCTAACTTTTTAGAGTGTCATCATCAGCTGCAAATAATCGTTGAAAGTGACTTCTATTGAATCTCTTCGATGATTACAACTTTTGTCTATATACCCAACCTTAAAGAATGTCATGACAATCTTCATATACTGTATACTGTCCTTATTATCATATTAAATCGTCATACTCCACTTTTCAGATCCTCTTGAGTTGCTTATCAAAACGTTTCCATTAGGTTCTCGTCATATTAAACCATTGCTAAAACCATTTCCTTAATGTTTGAGATCGTTTCTATCAGTGTCTAATACCGTCTTAACCGACATATGATCGTTTTTACTAACTTTTCAGAGAGTCCTTATCAACTACTAAAATCGTTCCAACTGATTTTTGTAGAATGTTCTCGACTATTCCAGCAACTTACGTCATATTCAACTTTTGAGATCCTCATAAGTTGCTTCTCCATTCGTTACCGTTAAGCTCTCATGTCATATTAAAACATTGTAATATAATTTTCTTAATGAGATTGCCAATATCAGTGTGTTAGATCGTCATAACTAGGTAATCGTTTTTGCTAACTTTCAGATAGTCACAATTGACCGCTAAAATCGTACCTACTGACCTCTATAGCATCTTCTTGACTATTCCAACAAGTTTCTTCATAACTTCCTTTATAGACTGTCATGATTATCTTCATATATTGTCCTTAAAACTTTTCAAATTGTCATATTCAACTAAGATCTTTTTAAGTTATTTTCTAAGGTCGTTTCCAAGCCACATTTAAACCACTGCTGATACAGTCTTCACAAACTCTCAGATAGTCGATATGTGTGTCAGATCCTAATAAACGACTTAAATGATCGTTTTTACTAATTTTTCAGAGCTTTATCATCAACTGGCAAAATAGTAAAGTGTGAATTCTATGTAATCTTCTCGACTATTCCAACATCTTTCTTCGTGTTAGCCAACATTAGTGTCATGATGATTTTTATATGCTGTCATCATAAATATCTCAAATCAACATATTCATCTTTTCAGACCTTCTTGCTTTGCTTTTCAGATCGTTTTCATCAGGTTTTAGTCATATTAAACCACTGCTTAATACCGCTTTTACAGATTCTGATTTCGTCATATCCGACTTAAATGATCATGTTTACTTACTATTTACTGTCTTCATCAACTGCCAAAATCGTACCAACTGATCTCTATCGAAGCTTCTCGACTATTCCAACAACTTTAGTCGTCATAATTAAATTTACATAATATCATGACTATTTTCATATGTTGTACTTATAAACATCAAATTTTCATATTTCTCTTTTCAGATCCACTTGAATTGCTTTTTAATGCACTTTCATTAGGTTCTCATGTCATATTAACCAATTACAAATACTATTTTAATAGATTATCATATCGTTGTTATCATTTGTTAGATCGTCATAACCAGCTTAAATGATCGTTTTTACTAACTTTTCAAGAGTATCATCATCGACAGCCAAAATAGTACCTACCTGTTCCAACTTTCATCTTCATAAATTCCTGAAAAGACTGTCATAATTATCATCATATATTGTCCTTATAAAAAAATAAATTGTCATATTTACGAGTTACTTTTAAGATCGTTTTCATTAGGTTTTCAAGTTATTAAACCATTGCAAATACAATTTTCACAAATTCTTAAATCTTCGTTATCATTGTGTTAGATCGTCATAACCGACTTAAAAGATCGTTTTTACTAACTTTTCAGATTGTCTTCCTCGACTGCTAAGATAGTACCAACTAAACTATTCCAAAAACTTTCTTCATAACTTCCTCTTCCAGATTGTGATGATTATCTTTATATATTGTCCCTAAAAACATATGAAACTGTCATATTCAACTTTTCAAATCCTCTTATGTTACTGTTCAGATCGTTCTTATTGTTTCCTCTCATATTAAACCACTGCGAAAACAATTTTCAAAAATTTTCAGATCGATATAAAACCCTCTCGAATATTTCAATAACTGTCTTTATATGTTGACATTTTAAACATATCAAATCGTTATATTAATCTTTTCCGTTCCTCTTTAATGGCTTTTCAGATCGTTTTCATTAGATTTTCGTCATACCCTTTTCATAAATTCTCAAATCGTGTTTATCATTGTATTAGATCGTCATAACCGACTTAAATGTTCGTTTATGCTAACATTTTAGTGTCATCATCAGCTGCAAATGATCGTAGAAAGTGACTTCTATTGTATCATTTTGATGATTCCAACAGCTTTCGTCTATATACCCAACTTCAAGGAATGTCATGACAATCTTCATATGCTGTCCTATAATCATCATATTCCACTTGGGAGATCCTCATGAGTTGCTTTTCAATTCGTTACCATTAGGCTCTCATGTCATATTAAACCATTGCTTATACTATTTTCATATGGCGATCGCCATTATCAATGTGTTAGATCGTCATAACTGGTTAAGATGATCGGTTTTACAAACTTTCAGATTGTCATAATTGACTGCTAAAATCATACCTACTGAGCTCTATAGAATCTTCTCGACTATTCCAACAAGTTTCTTTATAACTGTCATGATTATCTTCATATATTGTCATTAAAAATTTTCAAATTGTCATATTCAACTTTTCAGATTCCCATAAGTCATTTTCTAAGATCGTTTTCATTAGTTTTCCAAGCAACATTAAAACCACTGCTAATAAAAATTTCACAGATTCTGAGATCGTCGATATAAGTGTAACCGACTTAAAAGATTGTTTTTACTAACTTTTCAGAGTTTTATCAACTGCCAAAATAGTAATCTTCTCGAATATTCCATCTTTTTCGTGTAAACCAGCATTACACAGTGTCATGATAATTTGTATAGGCTTTCATTATAAACACCTCAGATTAGCATATTCATCTTTTCAGACTCTCTTGCTTTGCCTTTCAGGTTGTTTTCATCAGGTTTTCGTCATATTAAAGCACAACTAATTCCTCTTTTATAGATTTTGATTTCGTCATACCCGGCTTAAATGATCGTGTTTACTTACTCTTTTAGTGTCTTCATCATCTGTCAAAATCGTACCAACTGATATCTATAGAATTCTTCCCGACTATTCCATTAACTTTCGTCGTCATAAATAAATCTACATAATATCATGACTATCTTCAGTTGTTGTACTTATAAACATCAAATTTTCATATTCAACTTTTCAGATCCACTTGAGTTGCTTTTTAATTCGTTTTCAATATGTTCTCGTCATTAAACCATTGTAAATACTATATTACTAGATTATCATATCGTCGTTATCATTTGTTAGATCGTCATAAGCGGCTTAAATGATCGTTTTTACTAACTTTTCAGAGTAGCATCATCGACTGCCAAAATCGTACCTAATTATTCCAAAAACTTTCATCTTCATAAATTTCTTAAAAGACCGTCATAATTATCATCATATATTGTCTTTATAAACACATGAAATTATCATATTGAACTTCTCAGATCCTTATGAGTTACTTTTAACATCGTTTCCATTAGGTTTTCCGTCATATAAAACCATTGCCGATGCAATTCTCACAAATTCTTAAATCTTCGTTGTCATTGAGTTAGATCGTCAAAACCGATTTAAAATATCGGTTTTACTAACTTCTCAGATTGTCATCATCAACAGTCTATAGAATCTTCTCGTCTGTTCCAACAACTTTCATCTTCTCAACTTCCTTTTCTAGACTGTCAATATTATCTTCATATATTGACCTTATAAATATATGAAACTGTAATATTCAACTTCTCAGATCCTCATGTTACTGTTAAGATCGTTTTCATTAGGCTTTCAAGTCATATATAACCACTGGGAAAACAATTTTCACAAATTCTCAGATCAATATGAGTGTGTTATATCGTCATAACCGACTAAAATGATTGTTTTTACTAACTTTTCAGAGCTTTATCATCAAGTGCCAATATCTTTCGTCTTGTTAACCAACTTTACACTCTGACATGGTAATCAGCATATTCTACCTTTCAAACCCTATTCATTTGCTTTTTAGTTCGTTTTCATCAAATTCTCGTCATACTAAACCATTAAAAATGCCGTTTTTATAAATTCTGAAATAATCTTAACTGACGTAATTGATCGTTTATGCCAACTTTTCAGGGTGTCTTCATCAACTGCGAAAATCATGCTAACCTTCTCGACTATTCCAGCAACTTTCGTTGTCATAACTGTCTTCATAAATCATATCAAATATCAAATCGTCATATTCCTCTTTTCAGATCCTCTTGAATTGCTCTTCAGGTCAATTTCATTAGGTTTTCTTCATACCATTTTCATAAACTGTCAAATCGTTTTTAACAGTGTATTAGATCGTCATAACCGACTTAAACGTTCGTTTATGCTAACGTTTTAGTGTCATCATCACCTGCAAATAATCGTAGAAAGTGACTTCTATTGAATCTTTTCGATGATTACAACAACTTTCGTCTATATACCCAACTTTAAAGAATGTCATGAC
>JAUUED010056299.1:0-10593 GCA_032361865.1 Panulirus pascuensis | reverse complement strand
TACCCGGTCTCGTGCACCAAAACTGCTGACACACTCACTCAGCTGCTCCCAAAACACTTGCCTCTCAAGATCTTTCTCTTCATGACCAGGTGCATAAGCACCAATGATCACCCATCTCTCACCATCCACTTTCTGTTTCACCCACTTCAATCTGGAATTTACTTCCTTACGCTCTATCACGCACTCCCACAAATCCTGCTTCAGGAGTACAGCTACTCCTTCCTTAGCTCTTGTCCTCTCACCAACCTAACTTCACTCCCAAGACGTTTCCAAACCATTCTTCCACTTCACCCTTGTACTTCGTTTCACTCAGAGCCAGATCATCCAAGTTTCTTTCCTCAAACATACTACCAATCTCTTCTTTCTTCTCATTTTGGTTACATCCACACACATTTAGACACCCCAGTGAGCCTTCGAGGAGGATGAGCAGCCCACGCTTGACTTCTGTTTTCCCTTTTAGAAATTGAAATACAAGGGGAGGGTTTCCAGCCCCACGCTCCCGCCCCCTTTAGTCGCTTTCTACTACACGGGATGGAATACGTGAGAAGTATTCTTTCTCCCCTATCCCTTATATAGTGAAAAGGAAGGAGGATTGCATCAATTTACGGGGGGAACCTTGACAGACTTCAACGTTGGTCTGATACGCGATGATGAAGCTCAAACCGAGCTAAGTTACATGGAAAGATGGCCTTAGTGCGGTGATCACCGATCAGCAAATAAGTTGCAGGAATATGTTTATCAGAGAGACTTGGGGGCTGACATCACCCCTAACCCATAAGAGAACAGCTTAGTCTACCAACTACCTGCCAGCAAATATTGGAACTGCGTTCACGTTCATTCAAGCTGTTAATATCCTACAAATGACCAAACTAGATTATCTTTCTCAAGTTTATTCACTACATATAGAAACACAAAGAGCTAAAGAAGGTTCAGAGGAGAGCAACAGAGAAAGTACCAGATTTGAAAGAGCTGGGCTACAGGCAAAGATTAGACGCCTTAAATATGCTCTCCTTCCAAGACAGAAAAGTGAGGGTTAGTCTAACCACATCCTTTAAGATTTTACAAAAGGTTGATGACGAAGATTGTGAACATTTCGTGGAGAAACGTACGGATACAACAACCAGAGGACATAATATGAAATTAGGTAAAAACTTTAAAAAAAAAAGTGAAAATTTATATTCATAGTTTAAGAGTGTTAAATGGATTAGAAAAATGAAGGATGACGTGGTGACTGAAGAAAGCTTACAGAATATTAAAAGGTTCTATGGTAGTGGATGTTTATGATGCGGCCCAAAGCATGTAAAAGTCCATCCTCGTATGAGCAGAAATAGGTAACTACTCACAACAATGTCACCCGTTTTGAGAAAAGTTATTATTGGTTACTGCTTTTTAAGTAATTGCCGATACTGCATACCAATCAAATACGTATTTTTAAAGAAATTACATTCTCATCTTTATAAATATGTGTAGTATTTTGATAATGTGTAAATATTTAACATATTTATGTTGACGGTCAATTAGGTTCGTAGTATACAGTTTATTTCCATCTTTGTCTAAATCTTTTATACCTTCTTCTATGAATACAGGAAAATCAAGCCCAATTTGGTGAATTCCCGTGGATGACGGCCGTGCTGAGAGAAGAAATTGTGGCTGAAAAGGCGGTAAACTTGTACGTCTGTGGTGGTTCTCTGATCCATCCTTCCGTAGTGCTGACGGCCGCCCACTGTGTCGCCTCCCACAAAGCTGATGTTCTTAAGATTCGTCTTGGAGAGTGGGACACACAACGCACCTACGAACTCTACCCTCACCAAGACCGGAGAGTCATAAAAATAGTTAGCCATGAGAACTTTAAACCCGACAACCTCCACGAAGACTTTGCCCTCTTGATCCTGGATGAACCTGCTGATCTTGTGCCCAACGTGGACACCATCTGTCTTCCTGGAAAGGTTCCAGACTACAATGAGAACGACTGCTGGGCGACAGGCTGGGGCAAAGACAAGTTCGGCAAGGAAGGAGTATTCCAGAATGTGCTGAAGAAGATTAATCCCAGATCCTGGCAAAATGCCGCATGTCAACAAGCTTTAAGAACAACCAAACTTGGCGAAGACTTTATTTTGGACCAGTCCTTCCTTTGTGCTGGCGGCGAACCCGGTGTGGACACGTGCCAGGGCGACGGTGGTTCTCCGCTAGTATGTAAACTCCCTAATAACGATTACATCCAAGCTGGCATAGTGGCATGGGGCATTGGCTGTGGAGAGAATGGCATTCCAGGAGTATACGCCAATGTACCTTATGCCGTGGACTGGATTAAGAACACTGCAGATGCGGAACTAAAACTTATCGGTCGCTACACATCAGGTTACTGGTAATGGTTACATAATTCCTCAGGTTCATCAGCAGTGTATCTGAGGTCCTGTTCATTTATTTGGTTCATTGGTTTTATGTGGAATAAAATCTGGTCGACTGTCCTTAGTCAGTGAGTATCTTGTGACTGGTCAAGTGGAGAGTATTTTACTGCCTCTTAGAGACTAGTTTTTACCCAATCTCTTGTTACTGGGAGTCAGACATCTGCCTATATAATCTGGATGTAAGATCTGAGGCAAGAAAGGGAACGAGTAATACAGGACCATCTGTCAAGCTTGCCTAACTACTGCCCTGGTTTTCAATCAGCGTAGCAATAAACTCCCTGATCTAGCTGGAATGTTGTCCAGTATTGTATCTATATGTCGAATATTTATACAAATAAATCTTAAATGAAAAAATATTATTCATTCCAATTTTTTTTCTTCGGGACAATATCCTCTGAACAGCATTTTGTGCAAAGTGCAACAATTCCTCTCGTAATGACCTTAATCTTAGAGATACATATTAACGTATTTATTGCATCATTATTCCTGATGAAATACACGAAAATGACAATAAATCATTTGTGATAAACAACAGCCAGCTGAGAACCCTACTGCACGACCAGGGTCTGACACGTACATTGTTTAAGCCCTTGTGCACGACGATACAACCCTTGAATATGATGACCTAACCTTTGTCCTAACTCTTAGAGGTCAGGTCAAAGTTCTTGTCGTAATACCAGAAGTTAGCGTCGTCCTGATCAGTAAGTTAACTACGCAAAAAGAACACTTAAGTAAATACAAGAACTGTTGACGTAACTTACAAATGAATATAAAAAGATAGTAATGTGGAATAATGTTACTAACGGTGTTAAACAAGAGAATGTGACACCTTCATATCTATTCAGAGTTTATTCATGCCACAGGGAGTAAACTCATCCTTCTCAAAATTACTGGTAGTTTCACAATGTCCATACTTCGAATCACATATTGCAGGGTTCCTGGCCTAGCAGTGCTCTCCCTTCAAACACGCATTACCGATATAGACGGAAGTACTAGAAAACTACAACATCGACTTACGCCAAACATTTGTTATACACTGGGGACAGTGGGAACCACTTTATATTCTTCTGTTGTGTACTGAGGCCAACGAGAACCACTGCATATTCTTCTGTTATTCACTAGGGCCAAGGAAAACAACTATTACATTATTCACTGGGGCCAGTATACTCTTCTCTTATTTACTAAATTGGCCGAGAACCACTACATACCACTGTTATTTACTACGACCAATGGCAATCACTTCATACATTATATTTGCCATAACTATGACACTTTAGTAAGGCTCAGTGCGCAACGTTTACATTGACTTTGTTTAGGTACGGTACCACTTCGTCGGCCACGTTACTTTCACTTGTGATGAACACATATCTTTGTTGTCCTTAGCCAACAGCAGCGCAAACAACGTCTATCATCTAATCTCACCTCTTCCTCCGTCTGTAAGATTAGCAGATTATTCTCCAGCAGGTAAAGCAAATCTTTTCAGCACCTACTTTCATCTAACTCTTCTTTGTTTGTTCCATGTCTAAATTCTCCTCTCCCTCGCACCTCCTCCAACCGGAATCATGCGGTCTTCTATATTTTCCCCGTGCCAGGTCTCTTGAGGTCTCTCCTATCCATATCTGGGTAAAGCATAAGGACACCCCAGCACTTCCAGCTGCCCTCAACACACACACAAAACTTCCCTTCTCATGAATGACCCAAATTGTGTTCATTAACATAAATGATTATTGAACGCGCATTACAAGATTACACCGAATGATTTCGACCCTAACACATCTTAGACATCTTTGTTCTATATTATTTACCAAACGGACATAAACGTACTTCTAACATTGGAATTAATCAAGTCTATGCTCAGAGGATGGAAAGGAAAAGGTTTATAACTTAAAACAATTTAATGATAAGTTGCACTCTCCTGAGTGTATAGATAATGAGCGAATCTATTGCATAAGTGGCATTAATTATTGAAGATAACTGATGTCTAAAACAGGTAAAGTGGCTTCTGTTAATAACATTCCCTTAACAACAAATAAAAGCACCTCAACATCCATGAAACATTTGTTCCCGTCTTAAAAACAAAACTTCAGCGATCTGTCGTAGGCTTCTGCTAAGGAAGCTCGCTGCCCACGGCTTCAGCTGCTGCTGTTAGAGGCGCTTCCGGCAGGCTTGACGTACACCAAGTAACGCGAACGCTGCTCCATCGCTAGTAGTCTGTCTAATACGTAGCACTAAGACATTTCTATCTGCTCCTTAGCCGTTTGCTCGGACAATTTGCTGTAACGTACTTTCCATAACCTTAAAGGATACAACTGACAAATATGTCTCCTCAGAAATAATTAAGCGTAACTCAATAAACATTTCACTACAGGAGGTATTTCATTATATTGTGAAAATGTAACGAATATACTAATAACTAGGCGTCCTTCCATGAGAATCAGATGTGAAACGTTTTCTTTTAAAAGCAACCCTGTGTAAAGCATTACATACATGATGTTCTATAGGCAACCATGTTTAATGCCACGAACATAAGGAATAGACAGTGACTTAAAAGGCTGCCTTACCTTAGGTAAACTATGAGGTCCGTTTATCACAAATAGAATCGGTATAAAAAATCAGAAAAGACTTGTAAGTACACGACAAACAGCGGACGTGTAGTACCAGCACAAGATACAGTGCTAAAGGCACACACAACCAATCAACCTACACCATACTACCTTACACTCCACATCTACCGTCTGTTTCTCCACTTCCTGTACCATCTACCGTGTGGAGTTAAGCTAACTTTAAGCTCATGGAGAAAAGGGAGACACGTCCCGAACAAGCCAGACACCACTTTAACCCCATAAAATAATCAATACCAGTATCTTATAAACAGCCAATACAAAACATTAATAGTGTATGAAACTCAGCTAACCTGATTATCAGACTCTCGTCTAAAACGCTTCCCTTTTGTTAGAGAAACGGCGACGCAACGAGACCGTCCAGACGCTGCCACCACTCAGACCCCGCATTTTTTGTGCACTGTAACTCCAGTGCTGCTCTGATGACTGTCGCCGCTGCATTGCTCTGCCCTTCTCACCAAACTGAAAAACAAATAAGAAAAATTATCCCGACCGTTTCTAGCAGTTGATTTGCCTGCTACTGTTAAACAGATCAATAATACGTCATAATAGTATTCAGGGGCTCCAAAATACCCCACATGTAGCAACAGTTTCCTAGGAAGTAGTGACCAACCACAACAGACTGTCTGGGAAACTTGTGCCCACGGATGAGTTGGTCACTTGTAAAAACTGGGAGTTGGAGGCAAGATGTCTGGACAAACCACTATGGCAATACAAGGGAGGTAGTCCAGTGGCTCACCACCATCACAGTCGCTCGTTGCATACCTTGTCTTCCACCACGACTTGCCAAGCCAAGATTGTCAATTAATGTTCTCATTGTGCCATGACACCATACTGTCATACCGCTCTCATGCTACTTCAGTGATACTATGTTGTGACAACATAAGTGTGACAACTTGCTCGTGAAAGCTGTGACACTACACAAGTGAGACATTTTGCACCATATACATATCACTGAGTTGTGGCCACTCTCGTGACAATACTGTGACACCACAACAGTGAGACTAGGCTGTAACGCTACCCTCGAGAAACCAAGTTGTAACACCACTATGATGTGACATACAAGTGACGGCGTTTTTTGACACCACACTAGTGACACTATACCGTAATAACAAGCTTCTACGACACACTAAGTGTGAAGGGCGTAGTCTTAGGGGAAGACAGTGCATTGAGGGCGCAGTGCGAGGGGAGACAAAATGTTTGTAGGGCGCAGTGTCAGGGAAAGCACAGGGGCCAGGCAGTGTACCACACATACACACTAGACCACAGGCAACGGTAGTGACGTCATGGACTGGGACACCAACAGTGGTGGTGACGTGGTGGGGTTTTCTGAACACCACTACTTAAGAAACCTTCGCCCGTGGTCCCCAGAACCACACTTTCCTCCCACACCCCGACCTCCTCCCCTGCCACTCCTACCAGAACCCTAACTCCTCCCCTACCACTCCTTCCAGAACCCTAACTCCTCCCCCACCACCACTTCCAGACATCTAAACTCCCCTTCACCAGCTCTATCATGGCTACTTATTGTATAAATATGGTTAAGAAAACATTGTCTGAAGCAGTAAGGACTAACATTGTGGCAGGACAGAACGCATCTCTCTGGCTAGCTACATTGGACAATATAATGTTTTGAAAGTTTCCGTCGTTCTGTTTTCCCAGCGACATAGAAATAGCAGCCATCTGGCCATGGACAACAGACCTTTCCTAAAACGGCTTTGATTTGATATAATGCCAGCTTTGATATAGTTCAGCCTCGCTTTTTAGTGCAACTATAGCATGAATCTGAATGTCATCAAAATATCATCACACTTTTATCCCATCTCGTAATATCCTGCTTGCTTACCTGAAGGATGAAATTTCAAGGAGTGTCTGGCAACTATATATTGAGGAGGCATGGTGGATATAAATAACAGAGCACAGCTAAGAAGCCGGCCGGCCTTAATGACCCATTCGCGCAGTCGATAGGCCTAAAACCCCAACACATTTACATTTAAGAAGCCGGTCACTTACTGGCATTCACTGTGTTGCAAAAACACACTTACAGCGGCCGTCCCACACAGCAGTTCTTGGAGGTAATGTACATACTGTTGTTAAAGCAACTTCTCTGTTACCGAGAAATATCCACATATTTCAAACACATGTCTCTGTTCTAAGAACTGTTTTCGTTTCGGTCTCAGTAGCGTCGGTGTCTTACACACGCATCGTGAAGGTTAGGATAACCGTTCGCGTGGCAGAAAACACAACTTAAATATTGTGATTATGGCAACTGAGACACGACACAAGTTAAAGAGAACACTGCCAGAGTAACACCAGTCTTGGTACTTTAATTGGAACGTTTAACTTACAATGATGATTCTACCTTAATGACCTTACCTGGTGATAGCTATTAAATCCAATATGGTACACACACAGCTCGATCACGTGACATTCGAGCAATAGAAGAGGATTGCCCTCAAGAGCATCTATGTGTAACAAAATCTGTTTGTGATAGTAGTACCTTTTGTGCACTTATGTCCCCTTACTCCGGCGTGTGTTTAACGCTTTTCTTATTTACGTGCTTGCTCGTATTTGGGTGGAGCTTTACATTGCTGGGATCCATTATTTCATGTCGGGTTCTTTAATTAAACAGGCCTTTAAATTTCCTTGAGCATTCGGTAAAACTTGTTCAAATAGGTTTTACCACTTGTCCAGTATTGAGCTAAGTTACGAAGACGAGTTTCCACACCTTCCTGATTTACCTTACGTCTACCTTGTACCTGTAACATATGACTGCATGTTTTTATATATTTTCTATTACGAAGGTTCCTGAATCATCCTATGGATATATGGTTCCCTGATTCTCTATCTTCATGTGAGGACTATTCAAGGGCTTCAATCCTCCCCTTCTTAGTACGGGCACCATTCGTTCAGCTTACACCTGGATCGCCTCCAGCAGAGGTATGTTCTTCAGGTGGGAATACCAAACGAACGATACAATCTTTGTCTTGGGTAAACTGTACGTGATAAACACCTCTTTGACCGTGTCCTCGTCGATGTTCTCGTATGGCGCCGACCAAGGAAGGTCTGCCTCTCTCACGATCTTTTAGATATGATTATAAGGCGATAAGTCAGTCATAGTGTCCTCTCCTAGTCCCATTCTGCAGGCTGACTTTTGTATCTTGTTAACACTACAAGATCCCATCCTCATTTAGTACTTGGTGTAGGGGTTCATCACCCATTTCTTTGACCATCACTGCAGTTTATACAGATCTTAATGCAAGTTTCTTCCGTACTGAACGCTTCATGCCTGTATCTCAAGTAAGGCATCAATTGCAAACATATTTAGATATTATTAAAGTTCTTTAGAAAACTAATCTGAACATCTAAAAAAAAGTAAATATAATGTGGACCCTTTACTGAGACCTAAGGTACTCTACTAGTTACTTTTGCCCAACTTCAGAAAATTACTTTGAGCTTCTCTTTGCAACTTCGCAGTTATGTAATTCTATAGGTTATTCGTCAGTGTGGCTAACATCACTATATATATCGGGGTGACGTGATGCTGCTTATACTGTAGTGATCCACGCTCCTGCCAATGATATTATTAGTTGTAAGTCCTGCTGAAGGCTTCCTTAGCACTGAAAAGATTTAAAACTAGACTAAAAATAGAAGCTAAAGACTTAATAGTAAAACCCTTAAATGCACTTTTCAGGAAGTCACTTGACACTGTTCGCTTCAAGTTCTACAAAACTAAGCCCCTCACTTAGCTAGACGTCCGAGGTTGGAAAATACGTGGAAACTACCATTCCAGTCAAGATTGGCTATCATTTGTGACACAGGGTCAAAGTTGAATGAACGATACAAGCACGGTTTTTGACACAAACGTTCATGTAAAACAAAATCTACTGGATATCTATCATAATATCAAGTATGATTGGGCTAACATGAAACAAATGAATATTAATATCGATAAGTGAAAAAATTTACACTGCCAGTAAAAGCTGTGTACAAAAATGTTGAATTACATACAGAAAAACAGCGCAGTAATTTCCGATGACCTAAAAACGAGAAAGCAATTCGCAGTAGTGAAAAAAATTTTAGGCTTTGTAGGTAGAGAGTTGGAATCCAAGCCTAAGGAACTAGGCTTCTCTCATTACAATTCATTGATGAGTCCTAACATTGAATATTGATCTGTTTTGCTTTGTTTACTTCAAGAAATACTTTGATGCAGAGAGTATAGCAGCTGGCTACCAAGATGATTCTCACAGTGAGAAACAAAAATTAAAAACCCCGACTGACAACCTCAACTTCTTAAACTTCGAAAAGAAGAGGTTACGAGGTGATATGACACAGGTAATCAAAAATTATGAAAGGCTTCGACAATCTCCTGAGCAGTCAGTAAAGTCTGTTTTACCCACAGTGATGAATCCAAACTCATGGGTAAGCATCTGACTTCGAATGAGACGAAGAACTTTTCCAACGACAGGATTGTTAACATACTCACTGACTTACCATATTGAACAGATGAAATCAACACAATAAACACGAATAAGATGAACTAGACGGATATCTCGCTTCAATTCCTCAGCTGATTATTATTCGTGCCCTTGTAGTAAAAGAAATCTACTTGCCTTCCTACTCTCTCTCCACACTCAGCTCTATGTTTCTGATATCTCATTTCCCAGGCGACCTCGAATGAAACCACTGGTTTCTTGTTATTAGCATTCCTTGTATTGTAGCTCTGTAGTGGATAAAAGTTTATTGTGTCAACAGGATGTGGATGTTGATAGTAACGGTGACGTTGTGGGCAGTGGCCGCAGGTCAGGAACAATATAAAGAATGCAACAACGGATTGGGCAAATGTGTGCCCTACTACCTCTGCTCCGAGGGTGAAATTATCACTGATGGAAGTGGACTTATTGATATAAGGTATGTGTCTTAAAGATAGCCCTGACAAGTGGCAAAATCTCGTTGTAGGTACTCATTGGTGGATACCTTCTCTCTTACCTGACTACCTCATATATCTAAATACTAATAATTCATAATGTTATTAATTTTGTTATTCTTTTCGATCAGGGTCGGTGGCAGTGAAACTCCGCGAACGACCTCCGAATGTCCACAACTCCTGGACGTGTGCTGCAATAAACCTGAAACGACCCCTCCTCCACCGCCACCTTTCACACCCAAATGTGGGCGACGTAACCTACAGGGAATCGACGTGAATGTCGAATTCAAGGTTAATAGATAATATTTACTGAACACTTACCATGTGTCATAATAACTTCTGTTTGTGTATAACGGCAAGGGCTGCACGCTTGTACAGTCCCGTCTCTGTGCATCTATCTATCTATCTATCTATCTATCTATCTATCTATATATATATATATATATATATATATATATATATATATGTGTGTGTGTGTGTGTGTGTGTATATATCCCACGTATTCCCTGCGTGTTGTAAAAGGCGACTAAAAAGCGTGGAAGCGGGGGGATGGAAATCCTCCCCTCCTGTTTTACTTCTGTAAAAAAAAGAAACGGAGAATGGGAACAAGTGAGAATTTTCCCTCTAAGGCTCAGAC
>JAUUED010055192.1:0-16266 GCA_032361865.1 Panulirus pascuensis | reverse complement strand
GAGTTGTTATCACTAAGTTAATCATGATTCAGCTTTCCCCTGTAGAGAAGCCTGACCATAACTATAGCTTCTTATTTGATTCTCTTTTCTAACTCCGCCATGGATGAATCTAGCATTCCCTCATCCCCTGATGCTCTTCTTACTAATCCTATGCCCCTCCCGTAATTTCTTTTCACACTGTTTGAAAAGCAATTTTCTCTCTGGACACAAGCAAGGCTTATGAATCTTATGGTATCCACCCCTGTGTATTGAGAGAGTGTGCCTCCGCACTAGCTCCTGTGCTTGTCCATCGGTTCCAAATCAACATATGTTTCATATCGTTAAATGTCTGTCCCTGCCTGATGCCCTCATTCCGCTGTGTGCACCTGTACCGTCTCCATGTATTCTCATGAGAGTTCAGTAAAATCTCAGAAAAGTTGAAACGCTGGTCGTACATTCACTCACAAAGTCCATACCAGAGACACTATATATTCATATCACCATATGTCAACACCATGAACTTTCATATTACCGTATGTTACAACCATGATCTTTCACAACACCATATGTTAACACCATGATCTCTCATATCAAATGTCAACACCACGATCTTTGATAACATCATATGTCTACACCGAGTTAGTGACATAGAGGGGTCGGGGAAGGACATAGGAAGGACTAAGGTTAAAAGAAAAATATGGAGTACAAGTGACTGTGTCCTGATGTCACAGTCTTATCTGTGGCAGAGAGAGGAGAGCAAGGCAGAAGGCACCTCCCCACCCACATCTCCCTCCGGCTCACAGTCGGCAGGAAAAGCTAGAAAGGAGCACAATGTAGTTAGGAGGGAGGATACTGCCGTGGAAATTTTATAGTAATGTGTGAACGTGAGAAGCAAAGATTGAATATCAAATCAGTAAATTTAGAATTCTTATCTTAGTTTTTGAAATAGTGATCACTGATGGTCTTTATCACTGAAGTATTTGTCTAGTCTTGATTTAAAGGCATTAATGGTTATTTGGAAAGACATCTGGGGGCAGTTTATTTTTGTGTTCTGTACCTCTACTGATAAAAATGTTTTTGCAATCGTTGCCATACATCTCATTCCTTTTCACGTCATACAGTTATTTCAGGAGAAGCGACACTGGAGGACCTTGGGTGAGGCGAGGTAATAGAGCTGAAGGGTGCGATGCAGAAGGGTCAAGGCCGGGAAAGACGCAACAGTGGGTGGGGGGCGATGGAGGAGATGAGTTAGGAGGGGATGAGGCGGGAGGGGTGTGTGTGGGTCGTGAAAGGAGGAGAGGACGCGGGAGGGGAGGCACAGGAGGTTGGAGGGGCGGTTGACGACGGCGGTGTGCGTGAGCGACGACGCAGGAGCGGAGGGCCGCTGGTGTATATAAGGCGTCGGGCGAGCGGGCTCGTCCACCAACACGGATCCTCCGCCGTCTCACTCACCAACACCTCAGCAAGTACGTACGTACGGTGGTGCTGGGGTTCCTCTCTCTCTCAGCCACACCTGCTAAGTCTCAGCTCTCGCACCAAATTAGATCAGGAGCTGGGAGTTTGTTAGTGATGGTGTGTTAGCCTCCGCTCTGGCACCGAGTGAGGCTCAGGGTAGGAGCTTAGAAATTGTTAATAATTTGTTAGTTTATCTGTTAAAAAAAGTAGTCCCAAGTCGGGAGAAAATGATCTATGATAAGATTCTAGTCTTAGCTCTAGTGGGAGGTACAAGGCAGGAGCTGGGAATATGTTGATCACTTGCTTCAACATCTGCAACAAGTAGGTACTGATCAACTAGTCATATCTTGTTGGTGACCTGAATATTAATCTAAATCATGCAGCCAGTGGACACAAGCTGTCATCTTTTAGTGATTATATGCGAATCTAATGGATTAATCACGCTCCATATAAGACAGGAAATAGGATAAGAAAATCTCAGTTACTTATATTGGCATCAGGCTACCTTGTACCAAGACAAGGTTCAATACAAGTCTAATGAATCTTGTCTGGGTTTTGGGAAGACTTGAAGACCGTATTGAGTACCTGGGCTTTTAGCATTTTGGTTCCGATCTGAGGCCACTTTCAAACGATAGTTGAGGAGTTCGAAGCTACTCCTGTAGGATTGTAACCCAAGTGAGGGAAGCTGAGGTGAATGTGGTTTGTCGAAATGATACGATGCTCTGAGGAATGGAGTGTTAGAGTGAAGGTTTGTGTATATTGCTTGTGTTGATACTTTCGTCATAGTATTGGTATGTTAGGTTCCTGATGTTGGCGAGTGATTGAACCGGATTTGTTCGAGGCTCCGCGAGTGTTTGAGACGGGTTTGTTCGAGGCTTCGCGAGTGTTTGAGACGGGTTTGTTCGAGGCTTCACGAGAGTTTCAGACGGATTTGTTCGAGGCTTCATGAGTGTTTCAGACGGGGTTGTTTGAAGCTTCGTAAGTGTTTGAGATGGCTATGTTCGAAGATTCAACAATTCTTTACAGTAAGTGGGGGAAACCGGTAAGGTTAGGGATCATTAAAACTAGAGGAGATTTTTCTTGCTTGATATTGATTACTCATGAAAAGAAAATTGTGAAAGTATCACTTTATATTCGTGTATACAATTGTTTTATTGCTTGGCTATATATATGCATATCCATCGTAATTCTAAATCAGGTTTGAGATACAATTAGTTTTAGAAACAATTTATATGAATCAAATGCTTTACATCTTCATGCTGAAGTTTTTCGTAGATTATAAACTCTTGGACTGTGCAATTTATTTCCAATCACAACTTAAGAGGGTTATCTTCTCATTACAGACACTTAAATCAACAGAACATTAAACAAGGTTTCATCATAACTTATGAACTGCTTAAGCTCATGTTAATATTGATTGATTTATTAGAAAACTATAAAGAAAAAAGATAATTCATGTGCAGCAGAAATAGTAACATTACGAATATATCAGGAAAAGAGGATTATTATCTGCATGGATTACTGTCTTAGCTTCAAAATACGGAGGTTCATAGGTGTAAACTCCCTCCTTATGCTTGATAGATGGGTATATATGCTGAGTGGAGTAATGCTTATGTTGCAGGATGCGCAGCGCCGTGGCCCTAGTGATGCTGGTGATGCTGGCAATGGCTGCCGCCCTGACCCAGGCACAGGAGCTGAAGTACTCCGAACGTGAGGTGGGTCCTGGTGGATCGTGAGGTGGGTCCTACTGCTCTGTTAGATAGTGAGGTGGGTCCTGGTGGGTCGTGAAGTGGGTCCTGCTTGTCTGTCGGGTAATGAGGTGGGTCCTCTTGGTCCCGCTGCATCGCGAAAATTTCAAATGTTTACACAACTTCTGAAATGCACAGAGTCATTTTCTTTCATAGTCAAACCTGTGTAGAGTTGTTATTAACAGTTAATTCCTTTGCTTAAGAACATCTGTAACACCTGCATGGGTCATGTTGAGTCGTATTCTGTTCTGTGTGATACCTATCAGCGGAATGGAGAGTGCCTGAAGGAAATTAACGTGTCTTTAGTTTCCTAGTAGGTCGTCTGGCTAAACAGGATCCTATAAACTCATTTAAGGTGAATAAATCAGTTATTACAATAGTGTGTCATTCGACAGCTACTATTTACTACTTTATACCAGGAAATTATGAAGTCGTCATCTCTCCTGGGAAGGTTGGAAAAGTGATGATAATATATGGGCTGGTGAGGGAGCCAGTTGGTGATGTTAGGGGTCTATTGTGTGGCCAGCTGGTGTCAGGACAGACCAGGTGATGATGTTGGCTGACTCTTGTCCGGGCAGGTGGTGGCAGAGCTGGCAGCGCAGATCCTTCGTGTGGCTCAGGGACCCTGGGGCTCAGTAGGACCACACAAGCGCAACTCCGAACTGATCAACTCCATCCTGGGCCTGCCCAAGGTTATGAACGACGCCGGCAGGAGATAGACGCCCTGTCTCCCCATCCCTCTACTGATATGAAGGTAGGTAATAGCAGTAGTGGTGATGGTTGAGTGGAGTACACGGGAGCACACAGGGAGGACAGATAATGGGAGTCTTAACAATCCATGATGAGGTTATCTGCTGGAAGACAGCAACATTTCCTCATATGTGCGAGATAAGACAGGACAGTCAGGCAACAGGCATGAAGGGTCACCATGCAGTATGTAAAAGGTATACTATCATGTGAATTTTATAGGAAAGTCTTGAATAGCGGCCAACCCTTATTCTTAACCAGAATACCCTGGAAACGAGGCTCAAATCTGAAAAAAAGAAAGGTGGATATTGTCTGTTAAGTATATGAAGTAACTGTTTTTCCTAAAACGAGTTTATTCACTTATGATACTGCTTAAGGATATGTTTAATCGTCACTGAAAGATGGTGATAGACCAAGACTGACAACAGTGGCGGTAGCGTATTCCAGTGTGCTGCATCTCCACGGCTGGAAAAACTTTTGTCCATGTTTCATAGACCTACTACAAAATAGTCGATGTTGCTGTTAATCACGCACAACACTGACTTATTTTAAGACAAAGACGATGCAATGACAAAGATCTTATATATCGTGACTGAATTCATGTTGCCTCGTATAAATTTCCTCTGGCCAATAATCCATCCATCTACCTTTAAACGATACCATCCTACAGCTTTTCTGAGAGACTGGTACTGCAGGAATGTCTCTCCCGATCTACTTGTCGGAAAATCTCTTTGGTTGAGAGTTTAATGCTCTCGTGACGGCCTCTTCTAAAGGGAATGTGGTTACAAATATCAGACCACCTTTTTCGGTCTAGTTTCTCCAGACTTATCATGACTTGAAACTTACTATCCAGTCCTTCCCACATCCCTTGTGTCAACAAGTTTGTCTGAGTTTCTCATTCTAATGATTTTTTCCTTGCCTGATAATTTTCTTCTGTTGAATTTATGGAACGGGTTTGGTTGAGCCTGTGATCCGACCAATGATTTCTCGATAATGTTTTCCTGCCTCTAACCTTACAGTTCTGTACCTCTATACGCTGCGTGAACCAAGATGTCGCCACCAGCTGTCTTCCTCGGCTCCCAATGATCCAGGTCGTCTCCTACCCCACAGGACTAGACCAGCGAGTGTTGTCCTTGAAGCTGTAACTCTCTCGTGGTCTACCCCACAAGACGAGACCAGTGGATGTTGTCCTCGCAGTCATAATAACTATCTCGTTCTCTTCCCACAGGACGAGACTAGTGGATGTTGTCCTCGTCGCCAAATTGACTATCTCGTGTTGTCTCCCAGAGGACGAGACTAGCGGGTGTGTGTGTGTAGAATCTCTCACCATCTCATGCTGAGGCTGGACTATCATAATTTCTCTTCTAAATAAATGTTGCAACTCCACAAGCGTTTGTTTCCCTCCAACACCTGACCAACTATTACGTCACTTGTTAGTAAAAAAAGCTAAGTGTAGGAATTTAATTTCCTTGATTGTATGTATAAAAAGAAGACTCAAATCTGATGAAATGGAATGAAGTAAATCTTCGAAAACATTGTGATTGTATAAAGGTAATTAACGTTTCAGGGAAATGGCTTTTGTAAATGCCTATTACTGTGATCTAGAAAGGTATATAAAAGTAACCTAGATGATGGAATTACAAAAGGTTATTCAGGAAAGCCGTCATAGAAATATCCGACGTTGATGTCAAGCCAGATGTTATGGAGGACATTATCTCGGCAGAGAAATTGATGACAACACCTGAAAAGCTGAATGAGAAAAAATCTTAGGGAGCCAGAGGTAGAAAATGTGGAGGCGTGGCTGCTGGTCACTCATTCTTCAGTTATTAATGAGGAAGTAGGGATTAAAGAATGAATATTGTCATTAGTCCTCTCACTCACCAAAGGCTAAGTTGAAAGTTGAAGTTGATTAATCAATATTGTCAATAAGGCTTTCATGTACCTGATGTTAATGAGAAAGATGAAGTTAATGAGTATCATAATGCAATTGCTCATTCACCAGACGTTGATGACAAGCAGAATTTAATGAATACGTTGTCATTACTCCACTTCTTCACAAGAAGTTGATAAGAAACACTTAAAGTTATTGAATGAGTATTTTTAGTGAATCACTCATTCACCAGAATAAAGAAGATGAAGTTAATGAATAAATATTGTCATTGGTTCGTGATGCAGATGAGAGAAGACAGTATCGTCTAACCAACAACAAATGATGTAACTGAATATGTTGAGCATAAGTTGAAGTAAAGATGGGCAGGGCTGCAAAAGTAAAGTTGGGTAGGAATGGGGAAATAGAGTTGGGCAGAGCTGGAGAAGTAAAGTTGGGCAGGGCTCGAGAAGTAAAGCTGGCAGGTTTCGAGAAGTAAAGTTGGGCAAGGCTGGAAGAGTAATGTTGGCAGGGCTGGAGAAGTAAAGTTGGGTAGGGCTGGAGAAGTAAAATTGGCCAGAAAAACATTATTCATCGCCTTACTCTTTTCAAAACAAACCAATATATTTCATATGAAAATGGCCTCTGTTGGGCATTCAAATGGCATTCAAGGTCAAGTGTTGAAATACTTGGGCATCCTTGAGGTAAATGGGTACCATGAAGTTGGCCTTTAAGACTAGGCTCTGTTGCTCTTGGATCATGCCTTTAAACCTGAGGTGCCTTTATTGTAATTTAAGGCTTTCTGGGTCTCTTACTATGAATGATTGAACTAAATGCAAAGTATAAGGCTGCGGTGAGCATTGGTGGCGTTTGCCGGTCTCAAAAAGGCCTTCAAGAAGAGCAATGGTCTCAGGACATAACCCTGTGGCAGTGCGCTGGTGACCTCAACCCATTTCAAGAAGGCTCATCTACCGTTCTTGCTCCCTCCCACTAAGATAACCTACTGTCGAACGAGTCTCCACCTTATTCCTGCCTGGAGATCTACCTTCTGTACCTGCCTCTTTTGCGTGTCAGAGTCAAGCGTCTTCTCTTTCGTCCAAGATATAAAGATATAACTCTCTCGTCCAAATCTAACAGATTCATTACGTTTAATCTTCCTTTGTGTTTGTAACACTGGCGTGTAGAGTGACAGGTGTGAGCTGGAGGTACTGTAAATATGTTCTTTAAGTGTAAAACAAATATAGCGTAATTACGTCTGGTAGTTCCTCCAAAACTTTTAGACTGCGGTTATATTGTCTCTTTACTTCTGTCTCTTTTAGCTCCTTCCATATTTCGCCTTAGGCCTGGCGTTGAAAAGGAGATCTGTTCATGTCTGGAGTTTACGACATAAAGAAATGAAATATCAACTATACTTCATCAAAACAAGAGGATGCAATTAAACCTCTTATTGAAGGACTCGACCAGAGACTGTGGCAAGATGGAAGTTGAGGAACATGTCCACAACACCAAACCAACTCCCATTGTCTAGGAGAGCTTTCCACAACACCAGTCCCTCTCCCATGATCTAGGAGAGCTACATAACAACAGACCATCTCCCATGATCTAAGAGAGCTGCCCATAACACCAGACCATCCCCCATGATCTAGTAGGAGAGCTGCGGGTATTGAAGTACCATTCAAATCAACTAACACAGTTGACAGCAGCTATAAACACTTGGATTCAGTTAGAAGTTTCTCACATCTTACTAATATAAACAACCAATTTAGTCTTTAGTTAGAAAGAGTATCATATCTCTCGTTTTCTTTATGTATAACCCTATTCTCTTTTATTTGTAATTGCTTTTAACACATTAGCGATGCAGAATCATGAATAACTAAAGAAATGCCTCATTCGCACACATCCAGTCTCTAGCTATCATGGACTCCCGTGATGTATTGGTTAGTATATCTGTATAAAGCGTTAATGGGATGCCTTGATTAGGGCCTTAGCTGCCCGTGCCGTCTCAGCTAACATGAAAAAAGTATCATGAAAGAAAACTCGAGCAAAATAGTTTACCTTCATCGTTTCATATGCCATGGGTCAGACCATAAGCCACATCGATATATCTTATTCTGCCCACCTCACGCCTCTCATCCTCCTCATTGCTAAGGAGGAGATACACCAAAACTCCCTCTTACCCCATTCTTCTACCTCCCCGGTCTCCCCGCTCTCCATTATAGTCGGATGAAAAACATAATCTCGCTCTTCGTTTGTTTTCTCTTTAAAGACAGAAAGGAAAACAGTAGCTTTTCTGATGCTTTTAAAATTTATCTTAATGACGATGATTCTTAGTTTTGTGTTCCTTTCTACATTCTGATTTCCTGTTAGTGTTGGACACTGCAGTGCCTAAATCTGCCTCAGTGTGGCCGTCTCAGTCGACCCATCGTGGCTGTACCACAGCAACAAGTCCATGATTATCGACATGATCAATTCTGTTACTTGAGATGGTTCCTGAGGCAAGATTATTGTATAATTTCCAACCCCACTTCGTACTTATCACCTGCTAACATCTTATAACTCCCTTACACTTCCTGTGGTCATCAACTCTCGTGTCTGTCTATATAAAACATAAACATAGACACTTGAAAAACATACAAAATACCTGATATCTTCGGCGTAGATATCTACTCAAATCTCCAGAGTTACTGGGATGTTGTTGTCATCCATAGTGAGCATTTCAGTAAATAAGGAAAACCTCTGAGGTATGATCTTAAAGCTGTGATGACAGATGTAAACAAGACAGGAGACAGGCCAGATGCCCTCCCGCCTGACGCTCTGCTGAAGAAAACGGCGGCAGAGGAAGAGGAGGTACAAACAGCCATTGATACATTGGCAACCTCTCTAGCAAACTCTTTAAAACATTTTGAATTTATTTTCTTCCTAATCTTATCGTAGACTGTCTTGTCATGGGGCCTTACCCTCAGGCCCTTATAGGGATGAACTGTGGAGGATATATAGGAGGCACCAGATCCAGCCAGCATTTGTAAGGTATCAGAAATAAATAAATAGGTATAGCAGGATAAGAAAGAAGGAAAAGGGAAACTTTGAAAAGGATTTTGTAGACAAGGCAGATCTTCTAAAACTTTCACCAGTGGTTGTAGAGAAGGATGAAAAGATGTGAGAAGAATTGAATGACAAGTTCAAGAGTGGTTGTCACACTGGAAAAGCTTATAGCTCCAGTACCAGTGGTATTAGACAGGAATACCTTGGAGAGCAATGAGATATCTGGAAAATGTATAAACAGACTGCAGAAAATCAATTGAACTATATAAGAATCATGGTCTTGATGAAATTTCTCCATATGTGCTAGAGATGTCTGCAGTTACACCTGACAAGCCTTTGGAGAGAAGCAAAGTGCCAAGGGAATGGAAAACGGGAAATGTCGTGCCTATCTTTATGAGAGGTGACCAATAAATTACGGTAGACTACAGATCAGTATTTCTCAGGAGTGTGGTCTGTAACATACTGGAAAAGATAATCAGAAAGCAAAGAGGTGACTCCATTCAAAGTAAACTCATAAGCGAGAGACTGCGACATGGAAATGGTAGTCATACATAGCAACTCTCTCACTCTACTAGCAGAAGACGAGCTCCATTTCAGAGTAAAGAAAAATTAGCTGGATTACGTGTATCTAAGCTGCCACAGAGCATTGGACACCATACCACAAAAAAAGGTTGATAGTGAAGATGGATCTTTTTTGAGGAATAAAGGTAAAACTCTTTTGATGGACTGAAATCTAGAAGTGATTTGGAGGCAGTAGTAGCATATCTCAGAGTTCGATCCTTGAACCACTGTTCTTCTTAAGCCATATAAATGACTTGCCTGAAGGACCTCCCTCAAACCTTGATATTTTGAAGATGATGTCGAGATCATGAGGGAAGGAATGAATAATGAAGATTGCATCAGTTAACAATGGAACCTAAACAAACTAAACCGACACAAGGTTGTTATAAATCGTCCGAAGTAGATGTGAAGTAACGACTATGGAACAGGGGCAGCGAAAGAACGCTTCGATACGAGTATAATCTAGCAGGTAATAAACTACAGGAATGCATGAGAGACAGAAGGAACTTCGATTCGACCCTGCACCATTCACTCGCTGGAGCCCCATCTCTGGAGAAATGTTGAGGGAACAGTTGTGATGGCAAATATTAGAATCGCATTTTCGCACAATGATAACAGAAATGTTTAGTACATTGTCATATCTTACATTAGACCAGAACTCGATTATGCATCTCAGGGATGGTAATTGCACTTAAAAAAGCACAGAGAACTAATAGAGAAGGTCCAGATGAAGGCAAGAAGGAGGGTACTTGAATTAAGGGAGCTGAGTTACGGTGAAAAGTCATGAATATGTCCATCATTGAAGAGAGAAGAGTAAGATTATCACGTTCTTTAAGTTTTTATTCTGATTATGTAAGATGTGGACAGTTTTTTTGAAAGATTCAAATTTAGAACAACCAGAGGACATAGCATGAAATCAAGGAAGAAACTTGTTAAAGAAAATGTGTAGAAATATCATTATAGTGCTAGATTGGTGGATGAATAGGACAAACTGACTGGGGAAATAGTCAGTAAACGCACAACATAAAAGTTTAAAAAGTACTTCGATAAAGTTCAAGAGATGGGGCTCCACGAGTGTAGAACTCCCTCTCAGGACCGTATAAACACTTGGCCGAAAACTGTTTCCACAGACGACCACAGAACTAATGAACTTAAGTAAATATTGAGAGAAACGTGACGGCGGACTGGTCCCCATCACAGGTAGTCTGCTGCAGGAAATACCTCGGGGGTCATCTTGAAGGAATTTTGGAAGTATCTTTGACTCAGAAGATAAAATAGAAGAATAGCCACAGGATTACTTAGCCTTGAGTTCAGCTCAGGTTATGGATCAACCCCTTGCCTGTGGATGAACAGCTGGGCTGAATGTGGGCCCGCTACCGTTGAAATTTTCTCTTATTTTTCCTTTGGGAGAACTAATCATCCTGATGATTACAACGAATCATTCAGGTAAAAGTTCGTGTTATCATTCATATGCGAGGTACATTTCCATAAAGTCCACGATGAGAATGGCTTGTAAGTTGGAAGAACAATGAGAATAGCGAGGAAGTTGACACATAACATCGGTACTATAGTGTTCTACTGCCCGGCTACTGCTAGACAGTAGTCCTTCGTTAACCTATTATGCCTAGTAGCATTACGTTGTATGCCATTATCTTGTCTTCTGTGGTATCCACAGCTTCTTATTGTCTGAGTCGAGAGATATAAGAGAACTCTGCGAGGGGTATTGAGACAGACTATTGTTGCTGCAACATTTATTGATAAGGAGAGTAGAGATGGCCCGCCCTCAGCATGGGATGGTGAAAGGCTCCACACACACACACACACACACACACACGCTGGTCTCGTCCTGTGGGTCAGAACACGAGATAATTATTATGATAACGAGGACAATACCTACTCGTCTCGTCCTGTGGAGGAGAGCACAGGGAAAGTCTTGCACTGACGAACACATCACACACAGTCGTCCCGTCTTGTGGGGAAAGGGATGGAGTCAATACAAATAGGATATTACTACAACTTTAAGAACATATAATGTCGCAGCCGAGAGAAGACCTGGATCTCCATTACTTCTTACACCGGGACCATGACCCCTTCAGCCACAGTGGTACTAGTACTGCCCTGCAGCAGGTGGTACTGCATGATGTACCAGCTGAACCCAGGAATCTGAGTCACGAAGAATAGTTTCAGTTTTGATTCAGCATTGATGCTCGACAGAACCGATTCTAGGATATATCATGGGCTGGGGAGCTGAACTTTGGGATACAAGAATACGGTGTACAAGGTGCCTAGTTGTAGTGATCTTTGAAACAATTACAAAAAGGTATATCTACTTGATTCGTTAATCCTGACTCACTGATTCAGATGCCCGACATTGTGCATTGGTTGTCCAAGTCAATCTGAGATAGGAACACAGACGAAAATGTACATTCTGAGATGCTGAGATTTTTTCATATTTCAATAGAAAGTCAGGTTATTCTGCATGCAAATTACTCTTTCTTAATTCGAGAAGAAAGACTGGACGATGGAGTAGCAAACAGAGGATTCAGAAAGGCATTTTCTCGGATATAAAAACCAGAAGAAAGTATCTTCTTCTTGGGGTTGGCAGAGGCTTCACCAGGGTCCAGCGCTGTGCGACACGACCCTCGCTCTCAGCGGCTGTCACTTACCCGGGAGGCTGTGGCCGCTGACGGGAATTCAGACACTGAAGTCAAAACACTGAAACCTTTGAAGAATAATAGATGCACTACTGACAGCTGCTGAGTCAGGTTTCCTACGACAAGATTTAAGAGGTGAGGATGAAGTAAGAGTAGTTCTACTTCTTACCGATAGCTTATGGGGCGGATGAGAAGGTCGTCTACCTCCTGCCGGCGTCACTCATGACCTTAGGGATGCCCAGGAGGGAGTTGATCAGTTCGGCGTTGCGCTTCTGGAGTCCTACGACCGGGTATCCTGCAGGACCGCGAGCCACGCGCAGGATCTGCGCCGCTAGTCCTGCCACCACCTGGCGGGGGAGACAGAGGCAGGAGTTACATGTGGAGATAAAGGAAGAGGAAGGCATGTGGGTCCCCTACTTACTGTTCAACAGACTAGCAGGACCAGACACTCTAGCCAACAGACCAGCAGGACCCACCTCACTACCCACCAGGACCCACCCCACTACCCAACAGACCAGCAGGACCCACATCACTACCCACCAAGCCCCACCTCACTACCCAACAGACCGACAGGACTCTCCTCACTACCCAACAGACCGACAGTACCCTCCTCACTACACACCGGGATCCACCTCACTACCCAACAGACCGACAGGACCCTCCTCACTACCCAACAGGCAAGCAAGACCCATCTCACGACCCACCAGTACCCACCACACTACCCACCAGGACTCACCTCACGTTCGGGGTACTTCAGCTCCTGTGCCTGGGTCAGGTCGGCAGCCATTGCCAGCATCACCAGCACCACTAGGGCCACGGCGCTGCGCATCCTGCAACATAAGCATGACTCCACTCACTATAGTTCACTCATGAGACAAGACTCGTATTCCACACACTCACACTTCTTTAAGAAACGTTTCTCATTTTTAAAAAGTCGAAATGAATGAGAATTTATGGAAAAACACGTATACGGTCCGTTTTCGGCGTGAGTCACAGTTTTATTCTATGGGGAAAATGGGGGTTATAATCTTGTTCGCCAGGTTTGTTCGTCTCCACATCTACTGTTAAGACCAGAACTAACTCCTCCTTATGATAGTACAATGGCGATTACTTTCCGTTATACTTTCCTGATGATATTATTGTGAAAATTACTTTCTGTTATACTTTTCAGGTTATACGTGTGTTATGGGATGACGTCATAGCCTTGGGAGCACTGCCCACATCAGGAACACTTGGCCAGTGTCCTGGGATGGTCTCACAGCACCGAAGACCGTGTCTTCTTAAGCGACGCTTGGCAGGTATTGCGCTTAAGTGGCTGTTCTCATAAGATCGATAAATCTACAAGAGTTGTACACAGGAATCACTTAAATGATATTCTTGTGACATAATGATATAGGTATAACACCAGGTGAGACCACTGGAAAGTTCCAGTCTCAGGGCCAAAACCAGCTGAGACCGCTTGAAGGCATCAGTCTCAGGGCTGTGGTGTTTATGTACAATGTGCGTGTGAACCCAGGTGTGTGAGCGAGTGCTGCCATCTTGTAGTGAGAATGAGAGCGAATCAGTTTGTGTGCCGGTAAATGCAAGTTGCTGCTCTTTGTCCTCAGTTGCTTTTCAGATTACCTAAGTATGGATGACAAGGAGTTAAAGCTTGAAGTTGGAGTATTACCTCATGATAGATCAGAGTGTATCCAGCAGCGCTAGCATACAGACCTCCAAATGCACCTGTGAAGCCTGCATTTCCTTAAGCCGTCAGACTTAGCAAAATTCTGGAAGAAAGGCAACTGTAAGATCTTCCAGACTTCCATACCAGTTGAGGTTATGTCCGCTAAGACACTTGTCTCTCCCGCTGCTGAAGTAAAGATAAGTAAAGACAAAACTGCTTATAGATAAGGTGTTTCATGAAACTCTCTCAGTTAGACTGTCGATAATGATAGTAGTTGGAAATGTTGATTATAAATTAACATAGGTAATTAGACTGAACGAAACCAACTTATTTCACGTGACTGATTGGTATGAGACCCGTGACGTATCAAGGACAGCAGCAGATGGTGTTCCCCAACTGACGTACGTACATGAGGGTGTGTGTAAACAGGAGGACGGTGAGGGACTGATAGCGACAGCCGCTGGGCACCTCCATATTTATGGGTGTCGGCCGCCCTCCTGCGCAGCCTCCCAGGCGCAGCTTGCGACACTCACCATACGCCAAGTGAACCATTGTCACTCTACCATTTATACCATAACCTCCAAAACTATTTCCCTGTGATTGTGTGATTTAATGATTTCACAAATGATTGTACACCGTCCAAACCTGTATAAACTAGGATATTTCTATTTAGGGAGAATCGTTTACTAATATCAGGAGGAAAATGACGAGTTGTTATCACTAAGTTAATCATGATTCAGCTTTCCCCTGTAGAGAAGCCTGACCATCACTATAGCTTCTTATTTCATTCTCTTTTCTAACTCCACCATGGATGACTCTAACATTCCTTCACTCCCTGATAATGTTGCTAATCCTATGCTCCTCCCGTAATTTCTTTTCAGACTGTTTGAAAAGCACTTCTCTCTCTGGACACAAGCAAGGCTTATGAATCTGATGGCATCCACTCCCGTGCATTGGCATAGTGTGCTTCCGAACTAGCTCCTGTGCCTCCTACTCGGTCCAGCATCAGCCCTAGTGAACCACCCAATAGCGGTCCAGTGTAAAGTCTGGTAGAGTTACCTTGTGGTTCCAAATCAACATATGTTTCATATCGTTAAATGTCTGTCCCTGCCTGATGCTTCATTCCCCTTTATGCACCAGTATCGTCTCCCTGTATTTTCATGACGGTACAGTAAGGTGCAGGTACATAAACCACCTTCAACCTATATGTAAAATCTCAGCAAAGTTGAAACGCTGGTGGTACATACATTCCCTCACTCCTTCCATACCAGAAACACTGTATGTTCACATAACTATATGTTAATATGATCTTTCACATCACCGTATGTTACAACCATGATCTTTCACAGCACCATATGTTAACACCATGATCTTTCACATTATCATTTGTCAACACCACGATCCTTAAGAACATCATATGTCAACACCGAGGTAGTGACATAGAAAACTCGGGAGAGTATAATGGAAGGACTAACATAAAAAAAGAAAGCGTGGAGTACATTTATATGTCTCCTGAGGTCACAGTCTTGTCTGTGGTAGAGAGAGGAGAGCAAGGCAGAAGGCGCCTCCCCACCCACATCTCCCTCCGGCTCAACAATCGGCAGGAAAAGCTAGAAAGGAACACAATGTAGTAAGAAGGGAGGATACTGCCGTGGAAATTCTATAGTAATGTGTGAACGTGAGAAGAAAAGATTGAATATCAAATCAGTAGATTTAAAATTTTTATCTTAGTTTTTGAAATAGCAATCATTGATGGTAGTTATCACTGAAGTATTTGTCTAGTCTTGATTTAAAGGCATTATTTGTTATTTGAAATGACATCTGGGGGCAGTTTGTTTTTGTGTTCTTTACCTCTACCGATGAAAATGTTTTCGCAATCGTTGCCATACATCTTTTTCCTTTTCACGTCATACAGTTACTTCAGGAGGACACTGGAGGTTCTTGGGTGAGGCGAGGCAGGAGAGCTGAAGGGTACGATGCAGAAGGAAGCCAGGCAGGAGGGGTGAGGGACGGCATGGGGCAAGAGGGTCGAGGAGGAGGAGGTGGTGGGGTGCAACGGAGTGGCGGGGAACGGTCGACAAAGGAGGGTCGAGAGAGATGGCGATGCAGAAGGGTCAAGGGCGGGAAAGACGCAGGAGAAGTGGGGAGGAGGGGTGTGTGAGGCTACGTCATCTGGCAACACTGCAAGTACCGTAAGCGTTCATGTTCTCACGCCCGGCCAACTTCCCGCAGTTCTTCGACCATTTCAAAACTTTTAGCCCTCCAATTTTTTTTCCTAAATCACCACTTGCTAGCTTTCTTTGCACAGGTGTTCTCACGGTATGACAACATTTTAGTTACAAGCTAATGAAGATGTGTGTATGAGAGTAGAGATAATATTCGCAGCTGTAGAAAAAGCATTAACAATCAAATTAAGTACTCAACAACAACGAACAAAAATAACATCAACAAACAAAGAGTTCCATGGGACAATAAAAACCAATTTCTTGTAAAGAATTATCAAAATATACACATTTGAAATACAAATGTCCAGCAGAGAAGGTGTTT
>JAUUED010054088.1:0-10607 GCA_032361865.1 Panulirus pascuensis | reverse complement strand
GCTAAATTTAAAGATCTTCGAGAAATATTGGAAACTAGTACGAATGATCATGCAGCCTCCATATTAAGTTCCTGGACATCACTGCCTGATAAATTCAATTGCATGAAGAAAGTAGCTTTTGCATTACTATCAGCATTTGGATCTACATATCAATGTGAGCAGATATTTCCACACATGAAGCATATCCTCAATTCTCATCGCAGCAAGCTTACAACGGATCATTCTGAGGGTTGTGTGAAGCTCAAGGTGTCCAGATATACACCTGAAATTTCAACTTTGGCCAAAGGGAAGCAAGGGCAAAGATCGCATTGATATGGTGAGTATAAATCTAGAATTAGAAAAAGAATATATTTTTAGTTACAAAGAATACTAAATGCTACAAAAGTGGTACATTTATGTTATGCATGTGCAGGAAAATACATTTTACTTTAATTACAATGGTCACTACATACTGTATAATTATGATTTCAGTTTTCATATGCTACAAAGTACTGAAAAAATAACACCTGGCACGCAAGGTAGTAAAAAAATGGCATTAATCATAAACTGGCACACTATGTTCAAAAGGTTGCTGACCCCTGCTCTAAGGCTATGGTCTAAGTTTAGGAAAGTGTTGTACGGGTACGTGGTGTCCATTATCTGCAGAACGTTCATTTCACTGTGAAGAAATAAATGCATGAAATACCACTGGAGAGAGTAAAAATAAGCAAAGTTAGTACAATCGTTTAATACATCTTCAGACAGAGAGAGAAAGATACAGAGGTAGGGGGTGGTTATATACATAGGCAATCCATAGGCAAAGCCTCCCCAGGAAGTCTTCTTGGGAAATCAGGCAGCCTCCGTACCTGATCTGATAAGACCGGGGGCGCTGAGGTCAAGTAATTTTCCCTAAAAGGGCCACGTTGAGAAGACGATCAAGTACCACGTATTCGATTTGAGATTTCATCAGGAAACGCCGCCTCCCCCTTGATCAGTATGCACTTAATGAAGACGACAAGAAACAAAGCAAGAGTGTCGACGGCTAGGGATCAAGTTCAGGAAAGTTTTGAAGAGGTACGTGGGGTCCATTTTTTACAGAACCTTTATTTCACCGTGAAGAAATAAATGCACGATACACCACTGGAGAGAATGAAATTATGCACAGTTACTATTTTCGTTTATTATATCTTTAGACAGAGAGGGAAATATACAAAGGTAGGGGGTGGTTATATATATTGGGAAACCAGAGGCAATCTTCTTGGGAAATAAGGCGGCTCCCGACCTGGTCTGATATGGCCGTGGGCTGTGAGGTCAACTAATTTGCCCTGACGCGGCCATGTTGAAAAGACGATAGAGTGCCAAATGTTCCAGTAGAGAAGTCATCAGGAAACGCAGCTTCTCCCTTGCTCGGTATGCACTTAATATAGAGAAGATTAAAAACTGCAGAAGTCTGGAAGGCTAGTGTTTAAGTTCGGGAAAATTGTTGAAAGAGTACGTGTTGTCCATTATCTGCAGAACCTTCACTTCACCGTGAAGAAATGATCTGGTGAAACACCACTGAAGAGAGCAAAGTTAAGCAAAGTTATTACTATCGTATAAATACATCTTCAGGAAGAGAGATAAATGTACAAAGGTTGTGGGTAGTTATATACACAGGAAAACCAGAGGCAAAGCCTACCCAGAAAATCTGCTTTGGAAATCAGGCGGTCTCCCGGCCTGACCTGGCAAGGCCGGGGGAGTTGAGGTCAACTACTCTGCCCTAACAGGGCCACGTTGACAAGACGATCGAGTACCACGAGTTGCAGTAGGGATGTAGTCAGAAAACGCTTCCTCTCCCTTGCTTGGTATGCAATTAATGAGGACAAGAGGAAACAAAGTAGAAGTGTCGACGGCTAGGGTCCATGTTCAGGAAATTATTGAAGGAGTACTTGGTGTCCATTGTTTGCTGAACCTTCACTTCACCGTGAAGAAACAAATGCACTATACACCACTGGAGAAAGTGAAATTCAGCACAGTTGGTACTTTTGTTTATTACATCTTTAGACAGAAAGAGAAATGTACAAAGGTAGAGGTTGATTATATACATCGAGAAACCGGAGGCGTGGACTTCCTAGGCAATCTTTTTTGGAAATCAGGCGGTCTCCGACTTGACCTGATAAGGCGGGGGGCGGCGAGGTCAACTAATCTGCCCTGACAGGGCCACGTTGGCAAGACGATCGAGAACCACGTGCTCCAGTGGAGAAGTCATGAGGAAAAGCCACCTCTCCCTTGCTCGGTATGCTCTTAATGAAGATGATAGGAAACACTGCAGAAGTGTCGAAGGCTAGGGTCTAATTTTTGGAAAGTGTTGAAGAGGTATGTGGTATTATTCATTTGCGGAACCTTCACTTCACCGTGAAGAAATAAATGCACGATACACCAAGGAAAAGAGTGAAATTATGCATAGTTAGTACTTTTTCTTATTACATCTTTAGAGAGAGAGTGAGCTGTACAAAGGTAGGGGGTGGTTATATACAAAGGGAAACCAAAGGTGTGGCCTCCCCAGAGAATCTTCTTGGGAAATCAGACAGTCTCCCTTCCTGACTTGACTAGGCCGAGGGTGGTGAGATCAACTAATCTGCCCTGACACGGCCGCGTTGACAAGACTACCGAGTACCATGTGTTCAAGTAGAGAAGTCATTAGGAAATGCCGCCTCTCTCTTGCTCGGTATGCATTTAATGAAGAGATGAGAAAACACTGCAGAAGTCTCTAAGGCTAGGGTCTATGTTTGGGAAAGTGCTGAAGGGGTACGTGGTGTCCATTTTCTGGAGAACCTTCACTTCACCTTGAAGAAATGAATGCAAGAAACATCACTGGAGAGAGTAAAATTAAGCAGAGTTAGTACTATCGATTATTACATCTTCAGACAGAGAGAGAAATAAACAAATATAGGGGTGGTTATATACATCGGGAAACCAGAGGCGTTGCCCCCCAGGAAATCTTCTTGGGAAATCAGGCAGTTACTCTACATGACTTGACAAAGCAGAGCGCGGTAAGATCAACTAATCTGCCCTGACACGGCCATGTTGAAAAGAAATTTGAGTACCAAATGTTCCAGGAGAGATGTCATCACGGTGCGCCACCTCTCCCTTGCTCGGTATGCATTCAATAAAGAGAAGAGGAAACACTGCAGAAGTCTCTAAGGCTAGAGTCTAAGTTTGGGAAAGTGTTGAAGGGGTACGTGGTGTCCATAATCTGCAGAACCTTTACTTCACAGTGAAGAAATATGTGCATAAAACACCACTTGAGAGAACAGAATTAAGAAAAGTTAGTACTTTTGTTTATTATATCTTCAGTTAGAGAGAGAAATATACAAATGTAGGGGCTGGTTATATACGGAGTAAACCAGAGGCAAGGCCTCCCAAGACAATCTTCTTGGGAAATCAGGCGGTTTTCCGGCCTCACCTGGCAAGGCCGGGGGCGGTGAGGTCAACTAATCTGACTTATTAGGGCCACTTTGACAAGACGATCGAGTTCCACGTGTTCCCGTAGAGATGTCATCAGCAAACGCCGCCTTTCCCTCGTCCGGTATGCATTTAATGAAGCTGAGATGAAACAAAGCAGAAGTGTAGGCGGCTAGGATCCAAATTCAGGAAAGTGTTCAAGGGGTAGGTGGTATCCATTATTTGGAGAACCTTCACTCAACCGTGAAGAAATAAATGCACGATACACCACTGGAGAGAGTGAAATTATGCACAGTTAGTACTTTCGTTTCTTATATCTTTAGACAGAGATACATACGCACAAAGGTAGAGGGTGGTTATATACATAGGGGAACTAGAGGCGTGTACTCCCTGGGCATTATTCTTGGGAAATCAGGCAGTGTCCCTACCTGACCTGACAAGGCCAGGGGCGATGAGGTCAACTAATCTGTTCTAACAGGGCCACGTTGACAAGACGATCGAGTACCACGTGTTTCATTAGAGATGTCATCAGGAAACGCAGCCTCTCTCTTGCTCGGTATGCACTTAATGAAGACGATATTAAACAAAGCAGAAGCGTCGACGGCTATGGTCTAAGTTCAGGAGAGTTTTGAAGAGGTACGTGGTGTCCATTATTTGCAGAACCTTCATTTCACCATGAAGAAATATATGTTCAATACACCACTGGAAAGAATGAAACTAAGTACAGTTTGTACTTCGTTTATAATATATTTTGACAGAGTGAGTGAAGTGTAAAAAGGTAGGGGGTGGTTATATACATATGGAAACCAAAGAAGTGGCTTCCCCAGGAAATCCTTTTGGGAAATCAGACAGTCTCCCTACCATACTTGACTAGGCCGATGGCTTTGAGGTCAATTAATCTGCCCTGACACGGCCATGTTGTTAAGACTATCGAGTACCATTTGTTCAAGTAGAGAAGTCATCAAGAAACGCCGCCTCTCTCTTAATCAGTATGCATTTAATGAAGCGAAGGGAAAACTGCAGAAGTCTCTAAGGCTAGGGTCTAAGTTTAGGAAAGTATTGAAGGGGTACGTGGTGTCCATTATCTGGAGAACCTTCACTTTGCCTTGAAGAAATAAATGCAAGAAACACCACTGGAGAGAGCAGAATTAAGAAAAGTTAGTACTATCGATTATTACATCTTCAGACAGAGAGAGAAATAAACAAATATAGCGGGTGGTTATATACATAGGGAAACCAGACGCGTTGCCTCCCAGGACATCTTGGGAAATCAGGCAGTTTCTCTACCTGATTTGACAAGGCCGAGTGCTGTGAGGTCAGCTAATCTGCCCTGACACGGCCATGTTGAAAAGACGTTTGAGTACCAAATGTTCCGGAAGAGATGTCATCACGATACGCCGCCTCTCTCTTGCTCGGTATGCATTTAATGAAGAGAGGAGGAAACACTGCAGAAGTCTCTAAGGCTAGTGTCTAAGTTAGGGAAAGTGTTGAAGGGGTACGTGGTGTCCATTTTCTCGAGAACATTTACTTCGCCTTGAAGAAATGAATACAAGAAACATAACTAGAGAGAGTAAAATCAAGCGAAGTAAGTATAATCGTTTATTACATCTTCAGATAGAGAGAAAAATGTTCAATGGTGTGGGGTGGTTATATACACAGGCAAACCAGAGGCAAGGCCTCCACAGAAAATCTTCTTCGGATATCAGGCGGTGTCTCAGCCTGACCTGACAAGGATAGGGGCATTAAGATAAAATAATTTGCCATAACAGGGCTTCGATGACAAGACGATCGAGTACCACATGTTCCTGTAGAGATGTCCTCAGGAAACGCCGCCTTTCCGTTGCTTGGTTTGCGCTTAATGAAGACGAGAGGAAACACTGCAGATGTCTCAACGGCTCGGGTCTAAGTTCAGGAAATTGTTTATGGGGTAAGTGGGGTCAATTACTTGCTGAACCTTCACTTCACCGTGAAGAAAAACTGCACGATACACCACTGGAGAGAGTGAAATTAAGCACATTTAGTACTCTACTGGAACACTTGTCAGTCAATCGTCTTGCCAATATGGCCGCGTCAGGGAAGATTAGTTGACCTCACCGCCCCCGTCCATATGAGGTCAGGTCGGGAGCCCTCCAGATTTCCCAAGAAGATTTAACACTTTAAAAGTTTCGAAAGCTAAGGTCTAAATTTAGGAAATTGTTTAAGGGGTACTTGGTGTCCATTATCTTCAGAACCTTTACTTCACCGTGAAGAAATATATGCATAAAACACCACTTGAGAGAGTAGAATTAAGGAAAGTTAGTACTTTTGTTTATCATATCTTCAGGTAGAGAGAGAAATGTACAAATGTAGGGGCTGGTTATATACGGAGTAAACCAGAGGCAAGGCCTCCCAAGACAATGTTCTTGGGAAACCGGGTGATTTCCCGGCCTCACCTGGCAAGGCCGGGGGCGTTGAGGTCACCTAATCTGCCCTGACACCGCCATATTGACAAGACGATTAAGTACCGGGTGTTCCAGGAGACATGTCATCAGGAAACGCCGTCTTTCCCTTGCTCGGTATTCATTTAATGAAGAGAAGATGAAACACGGCAAAAGTCTGTAAGGCTTGGGTGTAAAATCAGCAAAGTGTTGAAGCGGTACGTGGTGTAATTATATACAGAACCTTCATTCAACCGTGAAGAAATAAATGAAAGAAACAACACTGGAGAGAGTAGAATTAAGCAAAGTTAGTACTATCCTTTATTACATCTTTATATAGAGAGAGATTTGCACAAAGGTAGGCGGTAGTTATATACACAAGCAAACCAGAAGCAATGCCTCCCCGGAAAATCTTCTTGGGAAATCAGGCGGTGTCGCGGCCTGACCTGGCAAGGCCGGACGCGTTGAGATAAACTAATCAGCTCTAACAGGGCCACGTTGACAAGACGATCGAGTACCACATGTTTCATTAGAGATGTCGTCAGGAAACGCAGACTATCCCTTGCTCGGTATGCACTTAATGAAGACGATATGAAACAAAGCAGAAGTGTCTACGGTTAGGGTCTAAGTTCAGGAAAGTGTTGAAGGGGTATGTGGTGTCCATTATTTGCAGAACCTTCATTTCACCATGAAGAAATATATGAGCAATACACCACTAGAGAGAATGAAATTAAGCACAGTTCGTACTTTCGTATATCATATATTTAGACAGATGGAGGGGTGCATAAATACATATGGAAACCAGAGGAGTGGCTTCTCCAGGGTGGTGAGATCAACTAATCTACCCTGAAACGGCCATTTTGTTAAGACTATCGAGTACCATTTGTTCAAGTAAAGAAGTCATCAGGAAACGCTGCCTCTCTCTTGATTAGTATGCATTTAATGAAGAAAAGAGATAAACACTGTAGAAGTCTCTAAGGCTAGGGTCTAAGTTTAGGAAAGTGTTGAAGGGGTACATGGTGTCCATTATCTGGAGAACCTTCACTTCGCCTTGAAGAAATGAATGCAAGAAACACCACAGCATAGAGTAAAATTAAGCGATGCTAGTACAATCGTTTATTACATCTTCAGATAGAAAGATGTACAAAGGTAGGAGGAAGTTATATAGACAGGCAAAACATAGGCAAGGCCTCCCCAGAAAATCCTCTTGAGAAATCAGGCGGTCTCCCGGCCTGACCTGGCAAGGCCGGGGGAAGTGAGGTCAAACAATCTGCCCTAACACGGCCACGTTGAAAAGACGATCGAATAACATGTGTTCCAGTAGAGATGTTACCCGGAAAGTCCGCCTCTCTCTTGCTCGGCATGCATTTAATTAAGAGAAGAGGAAACAGTGCAGAAGTCTCTAAGTCTAGGGTCTAAGTTCAGGAAAGTGTTGAAGGGGTACGTGGTGTCATTATGTACAGTACCTTTACTTCATCGTGAATAATTAAATGCAAGAAACACCACTGGGGAGAGTAAAATTAAGCAAAGATAGTACAATTGTGTATTACATCTTCAGACAGAGAGAGAAATAAACAAAGGTATGGGGCGGTTATATAAATAGGGAAACCAGAGGTGTTGCCCCTAAGGAAATCTTGGGAAATCAGGCAGTTTCCTTACCTGACTTGACAAGGCCGATGGCTTTGAGGTCAACTAATCTGCCCTGACACGGCCATGTTGACAAGACGATCGAGTGCCATGTGTTCCAGTAAAGAAGTCATCAGGAAACGCCGCCTCTCTCTTGCTTATTATGCACTCAATGAAGAGAATATTTAACACTGAAGATGTCTCGAAGGTTAGGGTCTAAGTTCAGGAAAGTGTTGAAGGGGGCTACGTCCTTTCCATTATCTGGAAAATCTTCACTTTGCCTTGAAGAAATGAATGCAAGAAACACCGCTAGAAAGAGTAAAATTAAGCAAAGTTAGTACTATCGTTTATTACAACTTCAAACAGAGAGAGAAATGTGCAAAGGTAGGGGGTAGGTGGTGTCCATTATTTGCAGAAAATTCACTTCACCGTGAAGAAATAAATGCACGATACACCACTGGAGAGAATGAACCTAAGCAAAGTTAGTACTTTCGTTTATCATATATTTAGACAGAGAGAGTGAGTGGAAAGTTCAAATGTAGGAGGTGGATATATACAGAGGCAAACCTGGGACGTGGACTCCCCAGGGAATCTTTTTGGGAAATCAAGCGTTCTCCCGACCTGACCTCATATGACCGCCCCGGGCGGTGAGGTCAACTAATCTGCCCTGACATGGACATGTTGAAAAGACAATCGAGTGCTATGTGTTCCAGTAGAAAAGTCATTAGGAAACGCAGCTTCTCCCTTGCTCGGCATACCCTTAATGAAGAGAAGATTAAAAACTGCAGAAGACTCGAAGGCTAATGTCTAAATTCAGGAAATTGTTGAAAGTGTATGTGGTGTCCATTATCTGCAAAACTTTCACTTTACAGTGAAGGAATGAACTAGTGAAACACCACTGGAGAGAGTAAAATTAAGCAAAGTTAGTACTATCGTATATTACATCTTCAGGCAGAGAGAGAAAAGTACAAAGGTTGTGGGTGGTTATATACACAGGAAAACCAGAGGCAAGGACTACCCAAAAAATCTGCTTTGTAAATCAGTTGGTCTCCCGGCCAGACCTGACAAGGCGAGGGGAGTTGAGGTCAACTAATCTGCCCTAACAGGGCCACGTTGACAAGACGATCGAGTACCACGAGTTCCATTGGAGATGTCATCTTGAAACGCCGCCTCTCCCTTTCTTGGTATGCACTTAATGAAGATGAGAAGAAACAAAGCAGAAGTGTCGACGGCTATGGTCTATGTTCAGGAAAGTGTTGAAGAGGTACTTAGTGTCCATTGTTTGCAGAACCTTCACTTCACCGTGAAGAAATAAATGCACGTTGCACCACTGGAGAGAGTGAAATTCAGCGGAGTTATTACTCTCGTTTATTACATCTTTAGACAGAGAGAGGAATGTACAAAGGTAGGGAGATATTATATACATCGGGAAACCAGAGGTGTGGACTTCCTAGGTAATATTCTTGGGAAATCAGGCGGTCTCCGACTTGACCTGATAAGGCGGGGGCCGCTGAGGTCAACTAATCTGCCCTGACAGGGCCACATTGACAAGACGATCGATTACCATGTGCTCCGTTGGAGATGTCATCAGGAAAAGCCGGCTCTACTTTGCTCGATATGTACTTAATGAAAAAGAGAGGAAACACTGCAGAAGTGTCGAAGGCTAGGGACTAATTTTAGGAAAGTGTTGATTGGGTAATTGGTGTCCAGTTTTTGTAGAATATTCACTTCACCGTGAAGAAATAAATGCACGATACACCAATGGAGAGAGTAAAATTATGCACAGTTAGTACTTTCGTTTATTACATCTTTAGAGAGAAAGAGAGAAAAATGTACAAAGGTAAGAGGTGGTTATATACATAGGAAACCAGAGGAGTGGTCCCCCCAGAGAATCTTCTTGGGAAATCAGACAGGCTTTCTACGTGACTTGACACGTCAGAGGGTGGTGAGATCAACTAATCTGCCCTGAAACGGCGATGTTGAAAAGAGTACCATGTGTTCAAGTAGAAAAGTCATCAGGAAACCCCGCCTCTCTCTTGCTCGGTATGCATTTAATAAAGAGAAGAGAAAACGCTTCAGAAGCCTCTAAGGTAAGGGTCTAAGTTCAGGAAAGTGTTGAAGGGGCACATGGTGTCCTTTATCAGGAGAACATTCACTACGCCTGGAAGAAATGAATATAAGAAACACCACTGGAGAGAATAAAATTAAGCGAAGTTAGTAAAATCGGTTATTACATCTTGAGACAGAGAGAAAAATGTACAAAGGTAGGGGTTGGTTATATACACAGACAAACCAGAGGAAAGGCATCCCCAGGAAATCTTCTTGGGAAATCAGGCGGTCTCCCGGCCTGACCTGGCAAGGCCTGGGGCTCTGAGATCAAGTAATATGCCCTGACACGACCACGTTGAAAAGACGATCGAGTACCATTTGTTCCAGTAGAGATGTCATCAGGAAACACCGTCTTTCCCTTGTTCGGTATTCATTTAATGAAGAGAAGAAGAAACAGTGCAAAAGTCTCTTAGTCTAGGGTCTAAGTTCAGGAAAGTTTTGAAGGGTACGTGGTGTCATTATGTGGAGAACCTTCACTTCACCGTGAATAAATGAATACAAGAAACACCACTGGAGAGAGTAAAATTATGCAAAGTTAGTACAATCGAAAATTACATCTTCAGACAGAGAGAGAAATAAACAAAGGTACGGGGCGGTTATATACATAGGGAAACGAGAGGTGTTGCCCCCCCCCCCCCAGGAAATCTTCTTGGAAAATCAGGCAGTTTCCTTACCTGACTTGACAAAGCCGATGTCTTTGAGGTCAACTAATCTACCCTGTCACGGCAATGTTGAAAAAACGATCGAGTGCCATGTGTTCCAGTAAAGGAGTCATCAGGAAACGCCGTCTCTCCCTTGCTTATTATGCACTCAATGAAGAGATTTAACACTGAAGAAGTCTCGAAGGTTAGGGTCTAAATTCAGGAAAGTGTTGAAAGGGTACCTCGTCTCCAATATCTAGAGAATCTTTACTTCGCCTTGAAGAAATACATGCAAGAAACACCAATAGAGAGAGAAAAATTAAGCAAAGTTTGTACAATCGTGTATTACATCTTCAGACAGAGACAGAAATGTACAAAGGTAGGGGGTGGT
>JAUUED010051881.1:0-10672 GCA_032361865.1 Panulirus pascuensis | reverse complement strand
CCTGGTAGTGGGGGATCATAACCAATATAATACAACCTGCAGTCCTGGTAGGAAGGGATCATTACAACAATGATACGACAAGTAGTCTTGGTGGTGAGAGATCATTACAACTATGATACGACTAGTTGTCCTAGTAAGGAGGGTTCATTACAACAATGATACAACCAGAAGTCCTGGTAGTTAGGGATCATTACAACATTAATGAGGCCAGTAGTTCTGGTAGTGACTTGTCATTGTAATAATGATATGATAAGTATACTGGTCTGAAAGGATTCGTTACAACAAAAATACGAACTGAAGTCATGGTGGTGAGGGGTCATTACAACAATGATACAACCAGTACTCCTGGTAGGAAGGGATCATTAAAACGATAATACGACTAGCAGTCCTGGTAGTGAGAGATCATAACAACAATAATACGTCTTTTAGTCCTAGTGGTGAGGGATCATTATAACATTGATATGGCCATTATTTCTGTTGGTGAGAGATATCATTACAACAATGATACGACCAGTAGTCCTGGTGGTGAGGGGTCATTCCAACAATAATACGACCAGTAGTAATGGTAGTGTGGGATCATTACATCAATGATACGACCAGTAGTCTTGATAAGGAGTGATCATTACAACAATAATACGACAAGTAGACATGGTAGGAAGGGCTAATTACAAATATGACGCTACCAGTAGTCCTCGTGGTGAGAGATAGTTTAAACAATGATAAAACCAGTATTCCTGGTGGTGAGGGCTCATTACAACAATGGTACGACATGAAGTAATGGTAGGGTTGGATCATTACAAAAATGATACGCCCATTAGTCCTGGTAGGAACTGATCATTGAAAAAGTAATATGACCACTGATCATGGTATTTAGGGATCAAAACAACAATAACATGACAAGTAGTTCTGGTAGGGAGAGATCATTACAGGAAAAATACGACCAGTAACCTTGGTAGTGAGAGATCATTACAACATTAATACGACCAGTAGTCCTGGTAGTGAGGGATCATTACAACAATGATATGACCAGTAGTCCTGGTAGCGAGGGATCATTACAACAGTGATACGACCTTAGTCCTGGTAAGGAGGGATCATTACAACAAATATACGACCAGTAGTCCTTTTAAGGAGAGACATTGCAACAATGATGCGATCAGTAATCATGTTAGGGAGGGATCCTTTACAAAAATAATACGACCAGTAGTCCTGTTAAGGCCAGTATTCCTGGTAGGAATTGATCAATACAACAATATAGGACCAGTAATGCTGGTGGTAAGAGATCATTACAACAGTGATACGACCAGTAATGTTGGTGGTGATGAATTATTACAACAATGATTCGAAGAGTAGTAAAGGTAGGGAAGACTCATTACAACAATGATACGACCAGTAGTCTTGGTAGGGAGGGATTTTTACAACAATTAGACGACCAGTAGTACTGTTAGGAAGGGATCATTACAACAATCATACGAGCAGTATTCCTGGTAGGGAAGGATCATTCAAAGGATAATACAAGTAGTCCTGGTAGTGAGGGATCATTACACCAATGATACGACCAGTTGTCCTGGTAGTGAGAAATCATAAAAATTTTAATAAGATCATTACAACAATTATACGATCAGTAGTCCTGGTTGTTAGGGGTCATTAAAACAAATACGACCAGTAGTCCTTTTGGTGAGGGATCATTACAACAATGATACGACGAGAAGTAATGGTAGGGAGGAATTATTCCAACAATGATACGACCATTATTCCTGGTAGGAAGGGATCATTATAAAAATTATACGACCATTAGTCCTGGTAGGAACGGATCATTGAAAAAAATAATATGACCACTGATCATGGTAGGGAGGGATCATTACAACAATAATAGCACCAGTAGTCCTGGTAGTAATTGATCATTATAACATTATTACGACCAGTATTTCTGGTAGTGAGGGATCATTACAACAATGATACGACCAGTAGTTCTGCTGGTGAGGGATCATTAATGATCTGACACGACCAGTAGTTTTGGTGGTGAGGGCTCATTACAATAATAACACGACCAACATTAATGGTAGGGAGTGATCATTACAACAATGATACAACCAATAGTCCTAGTAGGGATGTATCATTACAACAATGATTCGACCAGTAGTCCTGGTAGTGAGGGATCATAAAAACAATAATACGACCTGTAGTCCTGGTAGGTAAGGATCATTACAACAATGATACGAACAGTAGTCCTGGTAATGAGGGATAATTATAACAATTATACGACGAAAAGTAATGGTAAGGAGGAATTATTCCAACAATGATACGACCATTAGTCCTGGTAAGAAGGGATCATTAGAAAAATAATACGACCATTACTCATAGTAGGTAGGGATCATTACAATAATGATACGAACATTAGTCCTGGTGGTGAGATATCATTACAGCTATGATACAACTAGTTGTCCTGGTAAGGAGGGTTCATTACAACAATGATACGACCAGAAGTCCTGGTAGGTAGGGATCATTACAACTATTGATACGACCAGCAGTCCCGGTAGGTACTTGTCATTGTGATAATGATATGATAAGTATACTGGTCTGAAAGGATAATTCCAACAATAATGCGACCTGAAGTCATGGTGGTGAGGGGTCATTGCAACTATGATACAACCAGTACTCCTGGTAGGAAGGGATCATTAAAATGATAATAGGACTAGCAGTCATGGTAGTGAGAGATCATTACAACAATAATATGTCTGTTAGTCCTGGTAGTGAGGGATCATTATGACATTAATATGACCATTATTCCTTTTAGTGAGATATTACTACAACAATGATACGACTAGTAGTCCTGGAAGGGGGGGATAATTACAACAATGATGCGACGAGTACTTCTGGTATTTAGGGATCAAAACAACAATAATATGACAAGTAGTTCTAGTAGGGAGAGATCATTACAGCAATAATACGACCAGTACTCCTGGAATTGAAGGATCATTACAACAATAATACGACTAGTAATCCTGGTAGTGAGAGATCATTATAACATTAATACGACCAGTAGTCCTGGTAGTGAGGGATCATTACAGCAATGATGCGACCAGGAGTCCTGGTAGTGAGGGATCATTACAACAATGATACGACCAGTAGTCATTTTAGGGAGATATCATTGCAACGATGATACGACCAGTAATCTTGTTGGTGAGGGATTATTACAACAATGATGCAATCAGTAGTCCGGGTAGGGAATGATCCATTGCAAAAATTATGCGACCAGTAGTCCTGGTAAGGAAGGATCATTTAAACAACAAAGCGACCAGTAGTCCTGGTAGGAATTGATCAATGCAACAATATAGGACTAGTAATCCTGGTGGTGAGGGATCATTATAACAATGATACGACCAGTAATCATGGTGGTGATGAATCATTACAACAATGATACGAAGAGTAGTAATGGAAGGGAGGAATCATTACAACAATAATACTATTAGTACTCCTGGTAGGGAGGGATCATTAAAAGGATAATACGACAAGTAGTCCCGGTAGTGAGGGATCATTACACCAATCATACGATCATTTGTCCTGGTAGTGAGGGATCATAATATTAATACGACTTATATTCCTGGTAGCGAGAGATCATTACAACAATGATACGACCAGTAGTCCTGGTGGTTAGGGGTCATTAAAACAATAATACGACCAGTAGTCCATTTGGTGAAGGATCATTACAACAATGACACGACCAGTAGTCCTGGTAATGATGGATCATTATAACAATGATACGATGAGAAGTAATGGTAGGGAGGAATTATTCCAACAATGATACAACCATTAGTCCTGGCAGGAAGGGATCATTTAAAAAAATAATATGACCATTGATCATGGTAGGGAGGGATCATTACAAAAATAATAGGACCATTAGTCCTGGTGGTGAGGGATCATTACAACAATGATACGACCAGTAATTCTGCTGGTGAGGGATCATTAAAAATCTGATACGACCAGTAGTTTTGGTGGTGAGGGCTCATTACAATAATGACACGACCAACATTAATGGCAGGGAGGGATCATTACAACAATGATACAATCAATAGTCTTAGTAGGGATGTATCATTACAACCATGATTCGAAGAGTAGTCCTGGTAGTTAGGGATCATAACAACAATAATACGACCTGTAGTCCTGGTAGGGAGGGATCATTACAACAATGATACGACCAGTAGTCCTGGTGGTGAAGGGTCATTAAAACAATAATACTACCAGTAGTCCTTTTGGTGAGGGATCATTACAACAATGATAGGACCAGTAGTCCTGGTAATGAGGGATCATTATAACAATGATACGACTACAAGTAATGGTAGTGAGGAATAATTCGAACAAAGATACGACCATTAGTCCTGGTAGGAAGGGATCATTATCAAAATAATACGACCATTATTCATGGTAGGGAGGGATTACTACGACAATAATGCGACCAGGAGTCCTGGTAGTGATGGATCATTACAAAAATAATATGACTAGTAGTCCTGGTGGTGATTGATCATTGTAACATTATTACGACCAGTATTTCTAGTAGTGGAGGATCATTACAACAATGATGCGACCAGTAGTCCTGGTAGTGAGGGATCATAACAACAATAATACGACCAGTAATCCTGGTAGTGGGGGATCTTTATAACAATGATACGACTAGTTGTTCTGGTAAGGAAAGTTCATTACAATAATGATACAACCAGAAGTCCTGGTACTTATGGATCATTACAATATTAATATGACCAGTAGTCCTGGTAGTGACTAGTCATTGCAATAATGATATGATAAGTATACTGGTCTGAAAGGACCATTACAAGAATAATGTGACCTGAAATCCTGGTGGTGAGGAGTCATGACAACATTGATACAACCAGTACTCCTGGTAGGGAGGATCATTAAACGTTAATACGACCAGAAGTCTTGGTGGAGAGGGCTCATTAAAACAATTACAGGACCATTATTCCTGGTGATGAGGGATCAGTGCAAGAATGATACGACTGGTAGTCCTTTTGGTGAGGTATCATTACAACAAAGATATGAATAGCAGTCCTGTTAGGGAGGGATCATTACAAAAATGATACGACCAGTAGTCCTAGTAAGGAGGGATCATTTCAACAATGATACGACCAGTAATGCTGGTGGTGATGAATTATTACAACAATGATACGAAGAGTAGTAATGGTAGGGAGGAGTCATTTCAAGAATGACCCGACCAGTAGTCTTGGTAGGGAGGGATTATTACAACAATTAGACGACCAGTAGTCCTGTTAGGAAGGGATCATTACAACAAAAATACTAGCAGTACTCCTGGTAGGAAGGGATCATAACAACTAAAATACCACCAGTAATCCTGGTACGGAGGGATCATTAAAGGGATAATACGGCAATTATTTCTGGTAGTGAGGGATCATTACACCAATAATACGACCAGTTGTCCTGGTACTGAAGGATCATAACAATATCAATACGTCTTGTATTCCTGGTAGAGAGAGATCATTACGACAATGATACGACCAGTAGTCCTGCTGGTGAGGGATCATTAAAACAATAATACGACCAGTAGCCTTTTGGTGAGGGATCATTATAACAATAATACGACGAGAAGTAATGGTAGGGAGGAATTATTCCAACAATGATACGACCATTAATCCTGGTAGGATGGGATCATTATAAAAATAATACAACCATTACTCATGGTAGGGTGGGATCATTACAACAATAATGCGACCAGTAGTCCTGGTAGGGAGGGATCACTACAACAATAACATGACCAGTAGTCCTGATAGTGATTGATCATTATAACATTAGTACGAACAGTATTTCTGGTAGTGATTGATTATTACAACAATGATACGACCATTAGTCCTGGTAGTGAGGGATCATAACAATAATAATAAGACCTGTAGTCCTTATAGGAAGATATCATTACAACAATGATAAGACTAGTAGTCCTGGTGGTGAGAGATCATTACAACAATGATACGACCAGTAGTCCTGGTAGTGGGGGATCATTACAACAATGATACGACTAGTTGTCCTTGTAAGGAGGGATCATTACAATATTAATATGACCAGTAGTTCTGGTAGTGACTAGTCATTGCAATAATGATATGATAAGTATACTGGTCTGAAAGGATCATTACACCAATAATACAACCTTAATTCCTGTTGGTTAGGGGTCATTACAACAATGATACAATCAGTACTCCTGGTAGGGAGGGATCATTAAATGTTAATACGACCAGTAGTCTTGGTGGAGAGGGCTCATTAAAACAATGACAGGACCATTATTCCTGGTGTTGAGGGATCATTGCAAGAATGATACGACCAGTAGTAATGGTAGGGAGGTATCATTACAACAATGATATGACTAGTTGTCCTGGTAATGAGGGATCATTACAACAATGATAAGACATGAAGTTCTGATACTTTGGGATCATTACAACATTAATACGACCAGTATTCATGGTGGTAAAGGATCATTATAACAATGATACGACCAGTAGGCCTGGTAGGGAGGGATCATTACAACAATGATACGACCAGTAGTTCTGGTTGGAAGGGATCCAATACAACAATGATAAGAGCAGTAGTCCTGGTGGTGAGGGATCATTACAATAATTATACGACAGATAGTACTGGTGGTGAGGGCTCATTACAACAGTAATACGACCAGTAGTTCTAGTAGGGAGGGATCATTACAACAATAATACCATCAGTATTCCTGGTAGGGAGGGATCATTACAAGGATAATACGACAAGTATTCTTGGTAGTGAGGGATCATTACATCAATAATACGACCAGTAGTTCTGGTAGTGAGGGATCATAACAACATTAGTACGACCATTATTCCTGGTAGTTTGAGATCATTACAATAATGATGCGACCAATAGTCCTTTTGGTGAGAAATAATTAAAACAATGATACGATCAGTAATACTGGTGTTGAGGGATCATTACAACAATGGCACGACCAATGGTAATGGTAGGGTTGGATCATTACAAAAATGATAAGACCAGTAGTCCTGGTAGGGAGGGTTCATTACAACAATGATACGACCAGTTGTTCTGGTGGTGAGGGATCATTACTACAATGACACTATCAGTAGTTCAGGTAGGGAGGGATCATTACAATAATTATTCGACCAGTAGCCCTGGTGGTGAGGGATCATTAAAACAATGATACGACCAGTATTCTTGGTGGTGAGGGATCATTACAACAATGATATTACTGGTAGTCCTGGTGGTGAGGGATCATTACAACAATGATATGACCAGTAGTCTTGGTGGTTAGGGATAATCAAAACAACGATACGACAAGGTGTCTTATTAGGGAGGGATCATTGCAACAATAATACGACAAGTAGTCCTGATGGGAAGAGATTATTACAACAATAATACGACCGGTAGTCTTGGTAGGGAGGGATCATTACAGCAATGATACCATCAGTTCTGCTGGTAGGGAGGGATCATTACAACGATAATGAGACCAGTAATTCTGGTAGTGAAGGATCATTACAATATTGATACGACCAGTAGTACAAGTAGTGAAGCATCATAACAACATTAATACGACCAGTATTCATGGTAGTGAGAGATCATTACAACAGCAATACGACAAGCAGTCCTGGTTGTGAAGGATCATTAAAACAATAATACGACCAGTAGCCCTTTTGATGAGGGATCATTACAACAATGATACGACTAGTAGTCTTGGTAGAGAGGGATCATTTCAGCAATAATACGACCAGTAGTCCTGGTAGGAAGGGCTCATTACAACAATGACACTACCAGTAGTCCTGGTGGTGAGGGATGATTAAAACAATGATACGACTAATAGTCCTGGTGGTGAGATCTAATTAGAACAATGGCACGAAAAGTAGTAATGGTAGGGTCGGGTCATTATAAAATGATAAGACCAGTAGACCTGGTAGGAAGGGATAATTACAACAGTGATAACACCAGTAGTTCTGGCAGTGAGGGATCATAACAAAAGTAATACGACAAGTAGTTCTGGTAGGGAGGGATCATAGCAACAATGATACGACCAGTAGTCCTGGTAAGGAAGGATCATTACAACAATAATACGACCAGTATTCCTGTTAGGGAGGGATCATTGCAACAATGATACGACCAGTAATCCTGGTGGTGAGGAATCATTACAACTATGATACGACCTGTAGTCCTGGTAGGAAGGGATCCATTACAACAATAATATGACCAGTAGTCCTGGTAAGAAGGGATCATTACAACAATGATACGACCAGTAATCCTGGTGGTGAGGGATCATTACAACATTGATACTACCAGTAGTCCTGGTGGAAAGGAATTATTACAACAATGATACGACGAGTAGAAATGGTTTGAAGGAATCATTACAACAAAGATGCGATCAGTACTTCTGGTGTGAGGGATCATTACAATAATAATACGACCAGTACTCCTGGTAGGGAGGGATTATTACAACAATAAATACGATTAGTGATCCTGGTAGTAAGGAATCATTACAAAAATGATACGACCAGTAATAATGGTGATGAGGGATCATTACAACATTAATACGACAAGTAGTCCTAGTAGTGAGGGATCATTACAACAATGATATGACCAGTAGTCATTGTGCTGAGGGATCATTACAACAATGATACGACCAGTAGTCCTTGTGGTGAGGGTTTATTACAACAATGACACGACCAGTAGTCCTGCTGGTGAGGGATTATCAAAAACTTGACACGACCAATAGTCCTGGTGGTGGGGGCTCATTACAACAAAGACACAACCAGTAATAATGGTAGGGAGGGGTCATTACAACAATATTACGACCTGCAGTCCTAGCAGTCCTGTCAGCGAGGAATCAGGACAACAATGATAAGACCTGTAGTCCTTGTAGGGAGGAATTATTACAACAATTATTCAACTAGTAGTCCTGGTGGTGAGATCATTATAACAATGATACGACCAGAAGTTCTGGTAGTTAGGGATCATTGCAACATCAATACGACCAGTAGTACTGGTAGTGACATGTCAATACAACAATGATACGACCAGTATACTGCTAGGAAAGAATCATTACAACAATAATGAGACCAGAATTCCTGGTGGTGAGGGGTCATTGCAGCAATGATACGACCAGTAGGCCTGGTAGGGAGGGAACATTACAACAACGACACGATCAAAATCCTAGTAGGGAGGGATGAATTACAATAATAATACGACCAGTTGTCCTGATAAAGATGAGTCAATAAAACAACAATAAGACCAGTAGTCCTGGTAGGTAGAGATCATTACAACAATGATACGACCAGTAGTCCTAGTGGTGAGGAATAATTACATCAATGATACGACGAGTAGTAATGGTAGGGAGAAATTATTACAACAATGTTACGAACAGTGGTCTTGGTGGTAAGGGATCATTACAACAATAATACAACCAATACTCCTGGTAGGGAGGGTTCATTACAACAATAATACGACTAATACTCCTGGTAGGGAGGGATCATTAAAACAATAATACCACAGGTAGTCCTGGTAGGAAGGGATAATTATAACATTAATACGACCAGTAGTACTGGTAGTGAGGGATCATTACAACAATGAGACGACCAGTAGTAAAGTTAGGTGGGATCATTACAACGATGATACGACCAGGTGTCTTGGTAGGAAGGGCTCATTACAACAATAATACGACCAGTAGTCCTGGTACGAAGGGCTCATCACATCAATGACACTACCAGTATCCTAGTGGTTAGGGATAATTAAAACAATGATACGACCATTAGTCCTGATGGTGAGGGATCATTAAATAAATGATACGACCAGTAGTCCTAATGGTAAATGCTCATTACAACAATGACACGACCAGTAGTACTTGTAGGGAGGGGTCATTACAACAATATTACGACCAGTAGGTCTAGTAGTCCTGTTCGTGAGGAATCATAACAACAGTAATACGACTTGTAGTCCTAGTAGGGAGGGATCAACACAACAATGATCTGACCACTAGTCCTAGTGGTGAGATATTATTAAAACAATAATACGACTAGTAGTCCTGGTAAGGAGGGATCATTACAACAATGATTCGACCAGAAATTCTTGTGGTTAGGGATCATTATAACATTAATTACACTTGTAGTCCTGGTAGTGACTTGTCATGAGAACAATGATACGACCAGTATACTGCTAGGAAAGAATAACTACAACAATAATGCTACCAGAAGTCCTGGTGGTGAGGGGTAATTAAAACAATGATACGACCAGTAGTCCTGGTAGGGAGGGATCATTTCAACAATGACAAGGTCAGTAGTCCTGTTAGGGAGGGATCAGTGCAGCAATGATACGACCAGTAGTCCTGGTGGTGAGGGATCATTAAAACAATGATACTACTAGTATCCTACACTCTCCATGTCAGGATAGCTGGTCTTACTTCCTGTCTCATCAAAACGAGACTACCGGGCTAGTCCTACCATCTTCTTCTTACAAGCACCACACACCTTATTATACCTTGCTTATCATTAATACTTTTTCATATAAGTACTCTTGCCAATTCCTATCCGCTATAACATATATAAGCATCATGATGACAGTGTCCGTCCAATCTGTGGCCCCTAGTCCCCGGCATCATGGGGTGCTAAGAATCTCCGGGTTTCAGCCTGACTCTACT
>JAUUED010050777.1:0-10676 GCA_032361865.1 Panulirus pascuensis | reverse complement strand
GATGGCAATGAGTGAAAATTATTGGGGGAGAGGAAAAGACTGACATGCAATTCTGCTACCACCAAGACTATGGGAGGGTTACAGAGCATGGATGGATGGATGGGTATGAGCATATGCGCCTGTGAATATGAAGACTGTGCGAGGTAAGGATGAAATGAAGCTTTTCTTGAGGAACTGGATGACTGTATAAACGATTCTGAGAATGAGAGAAACGTGGTCGTATTGGGTGATATAAATGTGAAAGTGGGATGTGATGAAACTGGTGGGATAGTTGGCAGATGGGGAGTGCCCGGAGTAAATGAGAATGGAAGTTATCTTGTGGATACTTGTGCTGAGAGGGATTTATTCCTTGCAAACACCTTTTTTTCAACACAATATGATCCACAGATATACATGGATGAGGAATGATGGAAGACAAGAGCAAAAGTCTTTGACTATGTGGCAGTAATGAAAGATTGAGAAAGGCTCTGCTGGATGCTATAGTCGTGAGAGGATTCATTGGAGACACTGACCATTTCGCAATTCTTGTGGGGATGAGGACCTGGGAGAAGTGGAGGTATGGAGCAAGGAAGAATGGAGAGGAAAGGGTGGTGGCAAGCAAGAAGATGAATCAGGAAAAATACAGGGAGGAGCATAAAAGGAAGGTAACTGAAAGCTAAATGGAAGGGAAGTGAATGTAGGAATGCAATCATGTGTGAATGAGGAGTTTAAAATGTTGAGCGAGATACTAGTAAAGGTTATAGAATCAGTAGTTGGATACAAGATAGTGAGATACAGGAATAAAAAGGGCAATGCACAGGGAACAAAAGAGATTAGAAATGCTGTGGAAGAGGAGAAAAAGGCATATGGTAAATTGCCCAATAGGAACGTACCAGTGGAAGTTCAGCAAAGGAGGAGGGAACAATACAAACTATGTAAGCAGAATGTTAAGAAGCTGATGGAGGATAGCAAAGAAACAGTAGATGAAAATTTTGGAAGAAAGTTCAGTGAAAAGTTTTGGGACAATAAGAAACTATGCTGGATGGAGGTAAAAAAGGAAAGAGGTGGCTGTATGAGTGGAAATGTTGCTGTGAGAAGTAAGGAAGGGGAATTGTAGAATCAAAATGAGGAAGTGAAAGGAAGATGGAAAGAGTATTTTGAAGAACTGATGAATGTGGGAGAAGGGGAGGCAGCAGGTGTTACATACATGGGTATGGAGGATGGAAGGAAGAGGATCCAAATGCGAGAGCTTATAGCAAAAAGGGAGGTGAGAAGGGCAATAATGATGCAGAAGGTAGGAAAGACAACTGGAGTGGATAGGATTATGACTGAAATGCTGAGGTATGGAGGAGAAAGTGTGATGGAGTGGATGCATCTGATATGTAATTTAGCATGGAAAGAGAAGGTTGTGCTTTAGGACTGGATGAAAGCTATTATTGTTCCTTTATTCAAAGGAAAAGGTGCTAAGGATGTATGTAGCAATTATAGGGGAATAAATCTTGTTAAGTATACCAAGAAAAGTGTTTGCAAGAATGTTGATTGATAAAGTGATGGAAGTGACTGAATGCAGAACACGTGAAGAGCAAGGGGGTTTTAGGAAAGGTAGTGGATAAGATTTTTGTGGTAAAGATGACCGTGGAAAAGTATTCTGGGAAAGGTAAGAATTTGTTTGCAGCTTTTATGGATTTGGAGAAAGAGTATGACAAAATTGAGTGGAATGCTTTATGGGATGTGTTAGGGATATATAGGGTAGGGGGACATCTTTTGGATGGAGTGAAAGCTTTCTATAGGGGAGTAAATGCGTGTGTAATAGTGGATGGAGGGTAAGAGAAAGTTTCAGTATGCATGTAGGTGTGAGTCAAGGCTGTGCGATGTCGCCATGGCTTTTTATTGTGTATATGAATTGAGTAATAAGAGAGATGAAAGGAGAACTAGGAAAAAGGGGTGAAGGTGATACTGTGTTGTTTCATGAGAGTGAAGAGGAGTTGCAGGAGGTTGTAAGTGTTTTATGTATTTAAGCATAGGCAATTGAAGGTAAATGCAAGTAAAATTAAAGTAATGGTGTTTGAATGAAATGATGAAAGTATAGATGTTGTAAAACCATATAGAGTGAAAGAAGAAAATGTACTGAATTGTGCTTTGGTTATGGGAGAAAAAAGACAGGAAGAGAATTTAAGTATCTGGGAGCTGTCTTGGGTAAATTTAGTGATATGGAAGGAGAGGTAAGGGAGAGAGCAGTACAGGGTAGAAGCATTGGGTCCATTAATAGAATAAAAAAGGGTAAAGGTGTAACTATGGAAGTGAAGAGAGGATTAAGGGACATCATAATCTTCCCAACCCTGACCTATGCAGCCAAAACATTGACATGGAATGAATCACTGAGGTCAAGAATCCAGACTGTGGAAATGAGCTATTTGAGAAGAGCATGTGTCATGACTACTAAATGGAATGAAGAAAGAAATGAAAGGGTATATGAGAGAATTTGTATGGCAGAGAATTGAAAATGAATTGTGGAGTGGTAGAGAGGATGAAACGTAATACTTTGAGGTGGCTTGGGCATGTAGAAAGAATGCAAGACTGGAGTTTGCAAGGAGAGTGTATGATGGTATAATTAAAGTGGTTGACGTGAGAGGAAGACCTCCTATGACATGGGCAAATAGAGTGAAAGAATACTGGAGGGAGAGAAATGGTGGAAGAATGCATGGAATGGTGTATGCGAAGGAGGCATGTAAGGACAGGGATAAGTGGACACTCTTTTGCCATGGCCAACCCTGTGATAGGAGTTCCCGGAGGAAATGAAAATAGAGATATAAGTAGATAGATAGATATATATAGGTAGATAGACAGATTGATAGACAGAAAGAAGAGGAGTTGCAGAAGGCTGTAAGTGTGTATTATGATGAATGTAAGCATAGGTAACTAAAGGTAAATGCAAGTAAAAATAAAGGAATCTTGTCTAAAAGGAAACAGTAAAAGTATATATTTTGCAGAGCCTCACATAGTTAGATAAAAACTGTACTAAACTGTGTTATAGATATGGTGGGAGAAAGACTAGAAGGAAGACAAAACTTAAGTGTTTGGGAGCTGTCTTCGGTAAGTTTGGTGATATGGAAGGTAAGATATGGGAGAGAGCAATACAGGGTAAAAGAGTCACTGGCTCCCTTAACTGCATAATGAAGGGTAGAGGAGTAAGTATGGAAGTGAAGAAAGAACGAAGGCACAGCATAATCCTCCTGAGAAACTATAGAAGTTGGTGTCTGAGTTTGGGAGAGTGTGTGAAAGGAGGAAGTTGAGAGTAAATATGAATAAAAGTAAGTTTATTAGGTTTAGGAGGGCCAGGTTAGATGGGGAGTGAGTCTGAATAGAGGAAATGAAGCGTTTTAGATACCTGGGGGTGAATATGGCACCAGCAGTGAGTCATAGGGTGGGTATGAGGGTGAAGGTTATGGGAACATTGAGGAATGTGGAAAGAGAAATCCTTACCTGAAAGAGCAAAATGGGTATGCTGGAAGGCATAGCAGCCCCAACAATATTGTATAGATGCAAGGCATGAGCTATAAATGAGTACATGTGGAGGAGCATGGATGTGGTGGAAATGAAATGTTTGAGGACAAGATGTGGTGTAAGGTGCTTTGATTGAGTATGCAATAAATGGATGGTAAGATAGAGGTGTGATAATAAGAAGAGTGTGCTTGAGAGAACTGAAGAGTGTGCTGATATGGTTTGGATATAAAGAGAGAATGATTGAGATGTTGACAAAGAGGATAAAAGTTCCAGAAAAGGAGGGGACAAGGAGAATGGGGAAACCAAACAGGGTATGGAAGGATGGGGTGAAAAATTTTTTGAGTACTTGTTCCCTGGACATGCAGGAGGGTTAGAGGCATGCATGGGATTGAGTGATTTGGAGTAGTGTGGTATACAAGGGTCATCATTCTGACAGTGGACTGAACCAGAGCAAATTAAGCAGCCGGGGAAACCATGGAAAGGTCTGCAGGGCACAAATGTGGATAGGCGGCTGTAGTTTCGATGGTTTACACATGACAGCATCCCACCAGCTGCTTCACGTGACATATTTACATCCACGAGTCTCTCCTCTGTCGGCCTATCAGTTAGTACATAATCCAATAATGCCCTCTTACTCTTTTTCCTGTTCACCCATGTACACTTAAGTATATGCCTCTTTACATCAGGTATTCCCAATCACCAATCATGTTTCAGCACACAGCTCCACAAGCTGTTCCTCATTCTTATTCGCAATGCCAGGTATGCTGCACCCCCTGGTTATACCCTCAACTGCCACACTTTCTATTCTCTCATTCAAATTCTCCACCACTGATACTTAATCCTTTGCATCAAAACTGCAGACAGACTCATTTAGCTCCTCCTAAAACACTCACCACTCTTTAGTTTTCTCATTTCTAGGTGCATAAGCACTAATAACCCACCTCAGGTAATCTATTTTCATTTTTACCTGTATCAATCTAGGGCTCACTTTCTTATGCTCTTTCACAAATCTTCCCTTAGAAGCACTGTTACCCTTCCCATACATCTTACCCTCACACTAACCCAACTTTACCCAAAAGACATCCCCAAACCATTTTTCCCCTTTCTCCTGTAGCTTTGTTTAACTCAGAGCTAGAACATCCAGGTTCCTCTCCTCAAACATACTACTTATCTCTCCCCTCATCACCTACCTCTCCCTTCTCAACTTAGTTACATCCACACACATTCAGACACCTCAGTCTGAGCCTTTGATAAGGATGAGCAGTTCTCTCTTGGCTTCTTAATGTTTCAACTTTTAGAAATTTAGAAATGCAAGGAGGGGAGGGTTTCCACCCCCATCTCCTGCCCCTTTTATTTGCCATCTATGACATGCAGGGAATATGTGGGTAATATTCTTTCTCCCCAATCCCCAGGGATCTTACCTTCTTTAGTCACTCTCTGTGATTTGTGGGCAATATGTTGGAGGTATTCTTTCTCCCTAGTGCCTGGAATCTGTATGAATATATATGTGTGTAGTTTCTGTGCATTACACGTGACAGCTAGAGAATGGATGTAAGCAAACACAGCCTTTCTTTGTCTGTTCCTGATGAACCTCTCCAACAATGGAAATGGCAATCAAGTCTGAAAAAAGTAAATAGGAAGCACTGATCATGGTATGTGTCATTTAGTGATATTTTTTGGTCATGTGGCGAGCATCCCTTACCCCTTACTCCTCTCTTACTCATCACCTCATTCATCTTGGCCATACATGGTATCTTAACTAACTTGTTTGTACATAGTCTTTACTTTTACATAAATTTCTTTCATTTCATGATGGGAAGCAGAACATTTGGAGAACCCTCACCCACCCACCTCATAACTTTCTGCAAGAAACCCAGACTTTAAGGGCTATGGTTACTAGCTAAGCAGATGGAAACAAAAAAAGGTGCAAATAATTCAATAGCAGAATTGAAGGTCTAGAGCAAATCAGTTGACAAGAGAGATAAAAAAGAGCTTAAACAACATAGAATAGAAAAAAGAAAGGAGGGATATATGATAGTATATCCATGGCAGCAGATAGAAGGCATGAATAGTAATTTCATCAAGAATTATCATATCTTAAATTATCCATGAAAACATACTTCAGAAGTATCAAACAAATATTTATGAGTGTTCTGAGATGTAACATGACAAATTTTTTAATGTGATACCAGGAGAAAGAAGAAACATGCATTGGGTATTTAGAGAAACATTCAAAAGAAGGCTGGAGTTATGGCTGAAGTCATTTCCTGGTGAACCAAGTGTAGGTAATTATTTAAGACATTGTGACAGAGCAATAGTCTAACCTGCCATTTTTGCAAAATCTTGTCATAATTACTTGGTTATAGGAAGGGTACTACTTTTTGGCCTTTGTGCAGTGTCATCAGCATTTTGTTAATTATTTCATATATTTGTTCAAATTTTCTTGAAATTCCATCTGTTTCACTTCTGCCTATTTGCAAATTGTATTATTTTTTTTTTGCATCTCTTTGATTGTCTAAAGATAAATATTGATACATTAATTTGTTGTAGACAAATAATTACAAGAAGAACAGTTAGAATTTTAACAAAAAAATGAAAACTAAATTTGGACATTTATGTATTGGAGTGAAAAATAACTTTAGAAAGAAGTGTCAGGGTGATGTTCAGTTGATTATGTTTATTCCTCAGTTCCATCTACACCCAAGAGTGCCCTAACCAACAAACATATTCAAAAAAGGGCTGCTGATGGCAAGAGGAGTACACCATTGTTTATTTCTCCAACAGAAGGGTATGGAAATAAGTCAGTATAAGTAAACTTTATTCATCTGAATAACCAGAAACCCTCTTGGTTAATTATATGTGTGGCTTTTGCACATTTCAGCTGCTTTGTCCATACAGACACCTCATATACATGGTTTCCCTTACCATCCTTCCACCATACCTCTGGCTTTCATGTTGATATTTCTTCCACACACCTCAGTTATTTTTTGTTAGTAGTGCTCTGCTTCTCTTATTTCCATGCCTCCTTAACACTCATATCCCACTTTACTGACCTCTACCATACATCCTTTTCTAATTTCCTCATTTGATACTCTTTTTATTCTGATAACCCCACATACCCTCAGTCATTCTGTTTCACCTTCTTGCATTTTTTGTTGTATTCTGCTGTTACAGTATATTGCTTTTAATATGAAGTATTCTGCTGTTACAGTATATTGCTTTTAATATGAAGCCGTTTTAAAACTTTAAAGGAATTTTATTTTGCTTAGTTTTATACTGGAACTAGCCCAGGATTTTGCACATCACCATGCTTTAGGGGGTCTGTAACTTTAAGTAGTGGATGTCTGCTAAGTCTGGTGAGCAAATAAGCATAGTAATCCCTTGGTCAATTACTGGAAAAATACTGAAAGGAAAATATAAAAGGTAGTTAAGTGGTTGACCTCATATAACCTTGAAAGCACACTGTAGGTGATGTTAACACTGGTTGGCTTTCTTAGATGTCCATTTGATACTCAGTTTTTGTAACCATACCTTCAATTAGATATAGTTATACCATAATCCTATTTCATGATAGTCCACATCCCTGACAATCTAGCTATCTATCTTTATCTCTGCTGCCTGTTCCCTGAGAAGATTAACCTAGAACTACTGACTTCTTTAGTAGCATGCCACATACACACTACAGCACTATCGTTGATGGTCAGCTACATCTTCTAGTGCCTCAGAAAGCTCTGTAGACCAAGCATTTTTCCAGTTTTCTGCCTTGATTTTCTTCCACTGTATGCCTTTCCCTGTCTTTTTGACTCCAACCCAGAGGAACCAGGTGAATGTTATGGGCTTTCATGTGCACTATATCAAGGATATAACTTTTGGATGCTTCAGCTCCTTGGTGCTTAGCATCCCACTGGGCTCACTCCAGACTTTGCTGAGCTACCCTCTTACTTATCCAAGCAGTGTGGGGAATCAAATCCTCTTTCCTTTCTGCCACTTTTGAATCCCTTTGGTGCACTGGGTGAGAAGCCTCACATCTACATAACAGTGACCAGACCACTAACCTTCTTTCATCTGCCACCCACAGATAGTGTATGGATGATACCTATAAGTTTATTTTTGAGCAACCAAACTATCAAAGTGAATGACAGTATGGATGAAAAGCCAGCTTCCACCCTTCCAGAGCATATGATTCTGTCAGAGGTATACCACTTTTTCCACTACTGGTGCAAAAATGTTCCTTTACTCTGAGGCTAGCAGCCATCAAAGTCTAGGACTATCATTTAGTGAAAGGAACAGTTGTAGTGACAGATCCATGGATATTATGAAGACCTCAAGGATTCAGGTAGGCAAAAGAAAACAAATGTAGTTCTCTTTATCCTCAGGAAGGACAACAATAAGATCCTACTTTAGTTCGCTCCTTCCATAGGAAGGACAGTGTTAACTTAGTTAACCACCAAGTAGTACCAACTGCACCAAGTTTCAGCTGGTTAGATGCATTCTTCCATGCCATGTCCCTTAGACTGGCCTTCTTTTCACCAGTCATTTGCTTTTTGACATCCCCATCAGTATGCATGTACTGGTACCATCAAGGCTTTTTTAGAAAAGCTGAAGCTACGTAGTTTGCCTTTCTGTTCCTCAGTTTAGACCACTTTGTTCTCTAGAAATTAAAACAATGAATACCTTGTTGAATTGGCCTCTTTTAGTGTTAAGGGACCTGCCAGATGTTTTTAAAGCTAGTAGGTTCTCTAAGAATGGACAGAACCTGAACTATGTTAAATTTGTGTGGAATGGGGAAAAACTGTCAACCCTCTTACTATATTAAGATATGGTAGTCCTGCCCCTGAGCTTAATGTGTGAGTGGATCCATGGCCTTGTCTCCTGTTTTCACTGCTGGAAAACAGATTCTGTCTTCTGTTTTTATATGAAAAAGATGGATTATGGCTAGTGTACACAGTCTTATGATATGATCATGCTCCATGAAACTAAAGGCAGCTGTATCTGGTCAGACTATGGTAGATGACAAAGATAATTCTGAGGATATTGTGCCCTTATTATTATTTTGGAAATAATTCTCTGACTCTGGAGATATCCCTGCCTTTTGTGAATCATGTCCCTCCCTAACTTCCCTTACAGAGCATGTGTTAAAACAGCCTTCAGCTCCATATAGAGAGACTTTAATGCAGTCTTTGTTATCTCGGCAAAAGTGCAGATGACAGGCTTTGGTTTGTTTAGATAAAGGAGAACATTTAGAGTCAAACTGCAATCCTCACCCTTGTGTAACTCCCTTTTTTCCTCCTAAGGTTGTTCAGAAGGTTTTTGGACTTAGCTTTTCAAGAAACATCTGTGTGAAGAAAACCTTTTAATTAAGCATCCCTCTGAAGGAAATAGCAGGGAGGAGATTGTGAGGTTGGGGCTCTCTTACTTATAAATCTTAAAAAAAGTAGTACTTCTAGATGGTTTCTCTGTTCCTTCCTTACTTGTTTAGGAATACCCTTAATACACCTGAGTCTGCGTATGCCAAAGGCAGAGGTTTCATTTCAGAGCCATTCCAATGCCAAGATGGGTCATCAGACAAATTTCCCTTAAAATACATTGTCCAGAAAAAATATCCACTGCATAAAACTTGCTAGCCTCCTTCACAGTACTACAAAAATAAAATGTCACTATTACATTTTAATACTATGTCGTGTCTCCTTTAGCCTTGATTACTATATTCAGACATGTGATGTGTGCCTGGAATTGGCAAGGTTCCTGAAGTATTCTAGGACCATGTTTTGGGTCTCCTAAATGAAGAGGCACTGATGAGTTGTTGCAAGAAGCAAGCTTAGACTTTCATTTGGTTCCACAAGTTCTCATTTGGGTTAAGGTTTGGGGTGTTCCTAGGCCACTCCAGCAGTTGATTACCTTTCCAGCCTTATGGCAGGGCAGTGTCTTGCATAAAGTGATCACACCCGTGAAGTTCATAAAAGGGAAGGAGATGGTCCTCTCGCATTGTAGTGTACTTCTATCCATTCATTGTAGTGTTTTTAGGAAAATTATTCAACCCATCCCTACCTATTGCACTACTACAGTAACTCCAGTTCATCTCATAATCTTGGTGTTTCACTCTTTTCACTGAAATGAAAGATATCGGTTAGCATCCATTGGTGTACTCACTATCCCTGGACTTACTCCATTGTTGCTCACTCCAGTCATTGTATTTGTTTGCAAATGCAAGTTCTTTAAATTTCATTTCCTATGTTTGCCGGGTTTGGCAGTTGACTTGCTGGAGGAAATGTGAAGGTCCTTTTGCAGGCAATGTTGAATGATTCTTTGAGAAACATTTTCTCAAAATTTTAGTTGGCTTTTTTTTAGTTCGGCTGAAATGTGGGTTTGCTTCAATACTTCTGTTCATTTCTGCTGAGATTGTCATATGCTTGTACTCACAGTAAACCTTAGATGGTATCGCTTTTGTAAACAAAAGGGGTGGACACTATTTTTTGCAGATATTATACCTCGTTGCTAGTAGGGGGTACATTCCAGAACTTCTGAGACATATATAAGGTCAATGTCTGGATGTATTTAAAGTTAAAGAAAAGAGTTAGGGCTAAAAAGCACCACTGGAGTTCTTTAGTTATGGAGACTATGTTGCTGTGCCACCCCTTTTAGGGAGTTCCAATTGGAACAGGCATCAGAGATATAGATTAATAGATAGATAGTTAGATATCTTGACCAGCCTTTTCAAGAAAAATATTAGAATTGTTCCAACTCTATGGTTTCAGCATTGCAAGGATGTCATAGGGCATGCAGTGGGACCAGTTTTTATCATCACTATATTTTGGTCCAGAAAAGAGTCAAATGAGAAAAAATTGTTATGGATCTGTCTTCTGAACATACACATATTGAAACAAAGATAACCAATTTACAGAGCATCTTCCAGTCTTTGTATTTAAACAACTTTACAGTAATCTAGACTCAAGTACTCTTACTGTCACATGCCAATACATCCCAGAATAAGAGAGTTTTTGGTAATCAAATTGGTAAACAAACCTGAGGGTTCTACGTGATGCCATTTGGTTTCTACAAAGCCCAATAATTTTTGATAGATAAATCTCAGCCTTGCCTCAAAAACTAATGTTCTCTGAAGCAATAGTTCTGGTTTACTTTGATGACATTTTGATAACTGTAGCTTCAGACAAAGGCTTCAAGTCCAGAACACT
>JAUUED010048566.1:0-10687 GCA_032361865.1 Panulirus pascuensis | reverse complement strand
AATCCTGACATGGAGAGTGTAGGATGGTTCCGAGCACCACTTTAACGCTCCTCAGTCAGGACGGTAGTACCACCCTAGGCGGCTGTTGTCAACAACCAGTGTTAATGATTCCCTACAATGGGCCACTGTAAATGACTCCCAACACTAAGACACTGTTTATGGCTCACGACGCTACGCCACTGTTAATGGTCCCGACACTGGGCCATTGTTATTGGTTTCCGTAACTGCGCCTCTGTTAATGGATCCCGACACTAGGCAACTTTATTGGTTCCCGACTCTTTGCCTCTGTTAATGGCTCCCCACACTGGGCCAATGTTTATAGTTCCCGACACTAAGCCACTGTTAATGGTTCCCGACACTGGGCCATTGATAGTGGTTCCCGAAACTGCGCCTCTGTTAATGGTTCCCGACACTACGCCACTATCAATGGTTCCCGACACTACGCCACTGTTTTCAGTTCCAGACACTGGACCATTGTTAATGGTTCTCTACTCTAGAACACTGTTAATGGATCCCTACACTAGGCCACTTTTAATGGTTCTCGACACTAGGCCTCTGTTAATGGCTTCCGACACTGGGTCAATGGCAGTGGTTCCCGACAATAAGCCACTATCAAAGGTTCCGGACACTGGGATGCTGTTAATGGTTCCCGTCACGAAGCCTCTGTTAATGGCTCCTGACACTACGCCACTGTTAATGGTTTCCGACTCTGGGCGACTGTTAATGGTTTCCGACAATGGGCCACTACTAATGGTTCCCAACACTGGGTCATTGTTACTGGTTCCCGACACTAAACCTCTGTTAATGGTTCCAGAAATTAGCCACTTTTAATGGTTCCCTAAACTATGCCACTGCCAATGGTTCCCGACAATGGGCCTCTATTAATGGTTCCCGACACTGGGCCACTGTCCATGGTTCCCTACACAAGAACACTATTAATGCTTCCCGACACTGGGCCATTGTTATTGGTCCCCTACACTGCGGCTCTGTTAATGCTTCCCGACACTTCGCCACAATCAATGGTTCCCGACACTACGCCAATGTTAATGGTTCCCGACAGGGGCCCATTGTTATTGGTTCCCGACACTGCTCCTTTGTTAATGATGTTAATGGTTGCCGACAAAACGCCTCTATTAATGGTTCCCGACAGTGGGCCACTGTAAATTGTTCCCAACACCACACCATAATTAATGGTTTCCGAAACTAGGCCACTGTTAATGGTTCCCGACACTGGGCCAATTTTAATGGTTCCTGACACTGAGCCTCTTTATTGGCTCCGACATTTTGGCTCTGTTAACGGTGCCGACACTGCGACACTGCTAATGGTTTCCGACAATGGGCCACCATCAGTGGTTACCGACACTTCGCCATTGTTACTGGTTCCCGACACTAAGCCTCTGTTAATGGTTCCCGACACTACGCCACTATTAATGATTCCCGACTCGACGCCACTGCAGATAGTTCCCGACACTGGACCACTGTTAATGGTTCCCGACAATGGGCAACTGTTAATGGTTTCAGATAATGGGCCACTATTAATGATTTCCGACAATGTCAAACTGTAAATGGTTCCCGACACTGAGCCACTATTAATGGTTCCCGACACTATGCCACTGTTAATGGTTCCCGACACTGCACCTCTGTTAATGGTTCTCGACACTTCGCCAATATTAATGGTTCCCGACACTACGACACTGTTAATGGTTCATGATACTGGGCCATTGTTACTGGTTCCCGTCACTGAGCCTCTGCTTATGGTTCCCGATACTATGCCACTATTAATGGTTCCCGACACTACTCACTGTAAATAGTTCCCGATATTGGGTAACTGTTAATGGTTCCCGACACTGGGCAACTGTTGATAGTTTCCGAAAATGGGCTACTATTAATGGTTCCCGACACTACTCACTGTAAATAGTTCCCGACAATACGCCAGGGTTAATGGTTCCCTACACTGGGCAATTGTTATTGGTTCCCGACACTGCGCCCCTGTTAATGTTTCCCGACGCAACGCCACTATTAGTGGTTTCCGACACTACGCCACTGTTAATGGTTCCCGACACTGGGCCATTGTTAAAGCTTCCCGACTTTAGAACACTGTTAGTGGATCCCGACACTAGGCCACTGTTAATGGCTCACGACACTACGCCACTGTTAATTGTTCCCGACAATGGGCCACTGTTAATGATTCCCGACAATGGGCTACTGTAAATGGTTCCCGACACTGAGCCACTGTTAATGGCTCATGACACTACGCCATTGTTAATGGTTACCAATACTGAGCCACAGGTAATGGTTCCCCTACAATACGCCAGCGTTATTGGTTCCCGACATTGGGCTACTGTTAATGGTTCCCTACACGACGCCACTGTTCATTCGTCCAGACCCTGGGCCATTGTTAATGCTTCTCGACACTGGGCCGATGTTAATGGTTCACGACACTACGCCACTGTTAATGGGTCCCGACACGGCCATTGTTAATGGTTCCCGACACTACGGCACTGTTAATGGTCCCGAGACTAGGCTATTGATAATGGTTTCCTACAATGCGCCATTATTAATGTTTTCCGACACCGCCATTGTTATTGGTTCCCGACACTGAGCCTCTGTTAATGGATCCCGACACTAGGCCACCGTTAATGCCTCACGACACTACGCCACTGTTAATGGTTCCCGACAATGAGACACTGTTAATGATTCCCGAAAATGGGCCACTGTAAATGGTTCCCGACACTGGGCCATTATTATTTGTCACCGACATCGCGCCTCTGTTAATGGTTACCGACACTACGCCACTATTAAAGGTTCCCGACTCGACGGAACTCTTAATGGTTTCCGATACTACTCCACCTTTAAAGGTTCCCGACACTAGGCCACTGTTAATGGCTCCTTACACTGGGCCACCGTTAATAGTTCTTGACACTGGGCCACTGTTAATGGCTCTCGACACTGGGTTACTGTTAATGGCTTCTGAAACTTGATCTCTGTTAATGGTCCCCGAGACTAGAACACTGTTAATGGTTCCCGACACTAAAACACTGTTAATGGTTCCTGACACTAAAAGACTGTTAATGGTTCCCGACACTGGGCCACTGTCGATGGCTCCCGACACTGGGCCACTGTTAATGGTTCCCGATACTGAGCCACGCTTCATGGCTCCCGACACTACGTCACTGTTAATGGTTCCCGACACTGGGCTACTGTTAATGGCTCCTGACACTATGCCACTGTAAATCGTTCCCGATACTGGGTCAGTGTCAATGGTTCCGGAACACTGGGCAACTGTCAATGGTTTCTGATAATGGACCAGTGTTGATGATTTCCGATAATGGGCCACTGTAAATGGTTCCCGACACTAAGACACTGTTAATGGCTCACGACACTACGTCATTGTTAATGGTTCGCGACATTGAGTCACTGTTAATGGATCCCGACACTAGGCCACTTTTAATGGTTCCCGACACTGGGCCTCTGTTAATGGCTGCCGACACTGGGCTACTGATATTGGTTCCCAACACTACGCCTCTGTTAATGGTCCCGACAATTCGCCACTATTAATGGTTCCCGTCACTAAAACACTGTTTATTGTTTCCGACACTGGGCCATTGTTATTGGTTCCCGACATTGAGCCTCTGTTAATGGTTCCCGACACTATACCACTTTTAATGGTTCCCGCCACTGGGCCAATGTTAATGATTTCCGACACTAAGCCTCTTTATTGGCTCCCGCCACTTTGGCACTGTTAATGGTTCCCAACACTGGACCACTGTGAATGGTTTCCGACAATATGCCACAATTAATGGTTCCCGACACTGGGCCATTAATATTGGTTCCTGACACTGGGCCATTGTTATTGGTTCCCGACACTGAGCCTCTTTTTATGGTTCCTGACAGTGCGCCACTATTAATGGTTCCCAGCACTACGCCACTGTAAAGAGTTCCTGACACTGGGTCACTGTTGCTGGTTTCCGACAGAGGACAACTTTTAATGGTTTCCGACAATGGGCCACTGTTAATGATTCACGACAATGGGCCACTGTAAATTGCTCCCGACACTTAGCCACTGTTAATATCTCGCGACACTACGCCACTGTTAATGGTTCCTGACACAGGGCCATTGTTATTGGTTCCCGACACTGCGCCGTTAATGGTTCCCGACACTACGCCACTATTATTGGTTTCTGACACTCCGCCGTTAATAGTTCCCGACACTTGGCCACTTTTAATTGTTCCCGCCACTGGGCCTCTGTTAATGGCTACCGACACTGGGTCAATGATAGTGGTGCCCGACACTAAGCCACTATTAAAGGTTCCCGACACTGGGATACTGTTAATGGTTCCCGAAACTAAGCCTCTGTTAATGGCTCCCGACACTACGCCACTGCTAATGGTTCCCGACACTGGGCGACTGTTAATGGTTTCCGACAATGGGCCACTATTAATGGTTCCCGACACTGGGCCATTGATATTGGTTCCCAACACTGAGCCTCTGTTAATGGTTCCTGACATTAGCCACTTTTAATGGTTCCCTAAACTACGCCACTGTTAATGGCTCCCTACACTACGCCACTGTTAATGGTTCCCGACAATGGGCCACTATTAATGGTTTCCGACACTGGGCCACTGTCCATGGTTTCCGATACAAGAACATTTTTAATGGTTCTCTACACCAGGCCATTGTTAATGGTTCCTGACACTGGGTCACTGTTAACTGTTCCCGACACTGAGCTTCTGCTAATGGCTCCCGACGCTAGGCCACTATTAATGGTTCACGACACTGGGTCACTGTTAATGGTTTCCGACAATGGGCTACTGTTAATGATTCCCGACAATGGGCTACTATTAATGGTTCCCGACACTGGGCCTGTGTTAATGACTCCCGACACTTATCCACTGTTAATGGTTCCTGACATTTGAACACTTTAAATGGCTCCCGACACTAGGCCAATGTTAATGGTTCCTGAAACTGGGCCACTGTCAATGACTCCCGACACTGGGCCATCGTTAATGTTTTCCGAAACTGAGCCTATGTTAATGGCTCCCGACACCAGGCCTCTGTTAATGGTTCCCGACACTGGGTCACTGTTAATGGTCTCCTACACTGGGCCCCTGATAATGGTTCCCGACCATGAGCCACTGTTAATGGTTCCCGACATTACGCCACTGCTAATGGTTTCCGACATTACGCCATTGTTAATGGTTCCCGACACTGAGCTACTGTTAATGGTTCCCGACACTGAGTCTCTGTTAATGGCTTCCGACCCTACGCCACTGTTAATAGTTCCTGACACTGGGCCACTATTAGTGGCTCCCTACACTACGCCACTGTTAATGGTTCCCGACATTGGGTCACTGTTAATGGTCCCAACACTACGCCACTGTTAATGGTTCCTTACGCTGCGCCACTCTTAATGGTTCCTGACACTGGCCCACTGTTAATGGTTCCCGATACTAGAACAATATTAGTGGTTCCCGACACTTGGCCACTGTTAATGGTTCCCAACACTGGGCCACTGTTAATGGCTCTCGACTTTATGCCACTGTTAATGATTCCTGTCACTGGGTCACTGCTAATGGTTCCCGACATTGGGCCACTTAATGGTTTCCGACGATGTGCTACTGTTAATGATTCCCGACAGTGGGCCACTGTTAATGGTTCCCGAAACTGGGCCTCTATTAATAGCTCCCGACACTGAGATATTGTTAATAGTTCCCGACACTACGCCACTGTTAATGGTTCTCGAGAATGGGCTACTGTTAATGGTTCCCTACACTGGGCCTCTGTTAATGGCTCCCGACACTAGGCCACTGCTAATGGTTCCCGACAGTGGGCCACTGTTAATGGTTTCCTACACTGGGCTACTGTTAATGGTTCCCGACACTGAGCCTCTGTTAAGGGCTGGCTCCCGACACTAGACCACTGCTAATGGTTCCCGACACTAGGTCACTGTTAGTGGTTCCCGACACTGGGCCACTGTTGCTGGTTTCCGACAGTGAGCTACTGTTAATGGTTCTCGACACTGGGTCACTGTTAATGGTTCCCAAAACTGGGCCATTGTTAATGGTTCCCGACATATCACAGAGGAAAGGTTAGTCCCCTGCCATTAACCATCCACAGGTCAGTCTAGTGAAACCACTTCGATATATCGGCTGGAGCGAAAGCTCGACCGTCTCCAACCAAAATCTAACCTAATTCTTCACAGTTTGTTGACATTTCGTGTAAATAGGGGTGTATATCTCTGCTGAAAAGGACGTTCGTTCACACAAATGCCATGTGTAAACGCAGTCCTAGGATACAGATATCTTCTTTTTTCATGTTGACTTCAATGGATGCCAGTCTTAGATTTCTTGCACCACTGGATATGGTCGATTAATTCCGTAGTTGGTTTCCAGCGAAATGTGAGAATCCGAGTAGGTGATTGCATTTTGTTTCTCTAGCTCCTTGTTATGTTTTACTTCTTATGGTATAGCATAGAGCTCAGCGGTGAAGATGGAAGCTGCAGGACGTAAGCTACTTCCAACAGACATCCCGCTGCTCACCGCAGCAGCACTTATGCCCCTTGAATACGGAGCCGCCACAGCCCATCTGCGTATACTTCTGTTGAACTGTGCTTTGAAGTATATCCTCTTCGGTGCTTTCCCTCTTCCCTGCTCCTACCAAATGCTTGCAGTATGTCTGCACTGGATTGGTCTATGGTGGGATTTGAGAAACTCCAACTGCTAAAATTCTAGAGAGACTCAAACCAAGATCTGTTACAGAATCTCTCATTCTCCCTCCAAAGGACGGACAGTCCCATCGAAGGTTGATCACAGCCCCATAACTGAGAATCTGGATCTCTCTGTAACCTTTTGTAGCAAATAAAGTTCATATATTGTCGATACAGTCATGAAGATGGTTCTCCCCTCTCTACTTACAAGGACTAGACATGAGATGATCGGAAGGTTTCATTGAAGATCATTAAAAAAACTCGGGATGGGATCCAACACCTGGAGGACGGTGGGTGATGCTGATGAAAACGACTCACATCCACAGTTCTGCTTGACACGAGTAGTGCTCAGTATAGCCGCAGTAGCGTCGTGCGGTCTGCCCCCATCGCCTCGCTTAAAGACAGCTTTTCTTTGGTTTTAATTGTTGTTATTTCCTTCCCAATTCTGTAGGACTTGTATCTGTTGGAGGTGAGATGCTCGTCTCCTTATATAACTGGTTCACTGCACTTTCAAACACTTATGGGATTCCTTATGCTAAGGTTTTCAAACAAATCTATTACCCTACGAAAAATACCAAAAAAATGCTGGAAAAACTTCAAGGGATTTCTTAGTTAAGAAAAAACTTTTCTTTAGAAACTGTAACATAATAAAACGCTTCTATTCTTGAAAAAATAAAGGAAAAATTGTCAATGCTTCCCCTAGCAGAGAGATGCTCGATTAATACGAAGCGAATAATGACACAATCTTTGTAAAATGTAATCACATGATTACAGGTTTTAATGACTCAAAACGAAATTCCAGACCCCAGATTCGTATTCAGCATGAAATATATTCCCTATGCTGAGGCTTTCAAGCAAATCTATTACCCTACGAAAAATACGAAAAAGCTTTTTCTTTTAAAACTGTAATATAACATAATGAAACGCTTCTATACGTAAATTAATCATGGAAAATTTCTCATTATGCTTCCCTAAGTTGACATATACTCAATGAAAATGAGGCGAATAATAACACAATCTTTCTGAAAGGTTATTATTTACTTACAGGCCTCAATGACCCCTAAACAATATTTCAACCCCAGAATCGTATTCTGCATGAAAGTAATCCATATACTGAGGTTTTCAAGCAAATCTATTACCCCATGAAAAATGCCAAAAAACATCTGCTTTTGAAATAGTAACATAACATAATGAAATGCTTCTATACATGAAATGTTCACGAAAAAATATTTCATAATGCTTCCCTTAGCAGACAGATGCCTATTAAACACGAAGAGAATAATGAGACAATCTTTATAAAATGCAATCACATAATTCCAGGTCTTAGTGCCCCCCAAACATAATTTCAACCCCAGATTCGTACTCAGTATGAAAAATAGTCCTTATACTGAGGTTTTCAAGCATATATATTACCCTACAAAAAAAGTAAAAGTTCAAGTTTTTTTGTAGACCAATAAAACTTTTTCTCCTAAAATTGTTATATAACATAATGAAGTATTTCTATTCAGTCATTATCTATACACAAGTGATGATGATCTCTTCTTCTGGACGACAGACTTTACTGATGTTACCAAATTTCTGGCATTTGAAGCAGCGCTTTCGTGGTGGTTTGTACGTGTAATGGGGTACATCCGTTGCATACACTGCTGCCACAATCCTATCCCGCAGTTCCCCTCTTCCAAATGAGAGGATGGACGTCGGTACCGACTGGCACCAAACAATCGCGCATTCTCTTCAAAATTCGTTGCATCTTTATCACTCCTTGACTGGCAATTTCTTTTCCTAAGTTCTCGATTTAAGGATTTTTTCTTTTAAATATAACTTTTACGCGACTGAAGTTAGCAGGCACCTCAACAGCTCCCCCGGCAAGCATCTGCAGACCTAACATCTTTTCGGCCTGGAATTCAGTTCCTGCTTGAATAAGCAGCATGTTATATTTTCTGTCTGTATCTACTGCTATAAAGCTCGATGAAATGCCTCTATATTTAGCGAATACAGATGAAATTTTACATCCATAGAGTCTAGAATTTTGCGATGGAAGGATTCCTCGATAGAACTCTCAAAAGCTTCGTTGCCATTATCTCGGCTCTTTCAGCCCCGTTCCTGAGCGGGAAGACTCTGTGCAAGAGTGGGGACTGTTATGGTGCATGTCTAGTCATAATTCTGTGGTCGAAGTGTCACGGTCTCCACCCTTCCAGGAGAAAGGGTGGTTGGGACGACTCCACGGCCTGGAAGTATTAGAAAGAGCCCAAAGGAATCAAAAATGTATCTCATGTCCTCCGTATCATCCCATCATTTCTATCAACCGAGTTATCAACCGAGCAAGATCCATCAAAACCGCCTGTTCAGTCCAGGAGCGAGCGCCGAGAAGATGAATACCTATGGCTGGCATCTATAGATCCTCCGGTGATTCTTCCGTCATTAAAAGATGATCTAATCCCGTTCGGCTGGCGTTAAACCATCACAACTCTATAATCACTTTCAATGATGAAAAATTCCGAATGAGATTTCTTTAACTACTTTTCTAGACTAAAGTTAACTGAATGAGAAAGTCTCTCCGTTATACACCCAAAACGCTCGTTTTGTCGTTCATGGATAAAAAAGAAGAGACAAACGTCTCCAATGCATACTCCACGAAATTTTCCCCACCACATGAAGGTAACCTAGCATCGGGGCACGTATCAAGAGGCCGCGGGGCGGGGCTGACGACCTCCTCACCCCCACCGTCAGCATCAACACACAACAGCACCCAGCTTGTAATGGCTTCTCATTACTGGCGGTGTGTCCGGTAGTCCTGTTCTCGATTTTATCCCTTTTTGGTCATATCAACACCACACAAGGCCGAGCCTTACCAGTCTCACGGGACGAAACTTTATGACAAAGTCATTGTTCAACAAGCATCCAGAAGTTTTGTACGGAGGTTCATAAATTTACGTGTATCAATCTTTCTTCAGCTCAATCTCAATAAGGAATATGTCTCATCTTTCGGAAACACGGGATGCTAGGGGCAACATGCCGCGGGGCGGGGGACACTGGATGCTGGGGGCAACATGCCACGGGGCGGGGGACACCAAATGCTGGGGAACGGCTTGCCTAGGGACGGAGCGCACGTCCCTTCCTACTCTTGAGCCGGGAACAAAGCCATAAAAGCGCCATTGTTTATAAACTCTAATGCCGGCGAGGGTGAGGGGAGGAAAGAGGGTGCAAGGCAAGGAAGGGAGAGGAAAAGAAGGAGTGAAAAAGAAAGCAAAGATACGAGGGAAAAACCATACCATGGGAAAATGTTTGGTGAAAAGTAGTGTCGTGACTGAGTGCGAAACATAAATGGAAAAAAACTGGGAAGATGAGAGGTCAGGCAGAGGGTTGAGGCTGGTGTAAGAGGAGTCTCTCTCCTTCCCAGTCAAACTGAGCCCAGCAGCCGCCCAACTTGAACAGCCTTCTGTTGTAACTACCCACCGTATCTCCAACTGGAAAACCACCTGCAGTGCCTGCTCACCGTGTAACCAACTGGAAAACCACCTGTTGTGGCCGCTCTATGTGTCCCCACCTGAACAAACTTCCTGTTGCGGCCGCCCACCGTGTTCTTTCCGCCTCCTGTTTCTACGTCTCATCCATGGTGTGGTCAGAAGCCTGTCCTCTACACAACAGGACAGTCTCCCACCTTGTCCTTTCACTAGAGTGATCACAGTTGCCACGTCCTCCATTCGCCACCCTAGCGAAGTCACGGGCCGGTGGTTTACATTTCTTCTTTCCTACCAGAGTTACGGGCTGCCTCGATCTTCTCTGGCGTGGGCGTGGTCACGGACCGGCCACGTACACTTCCCTTCCCTGCGGTGGTCACGGGCCGACCACGTTCTCTTCTCCTTCCCTGGCGTTGTCACGGGCCGGCCACGTATTCTCCTCCTTCCCTGGCATTGTCACGGGCCGGCCACGTACTCTGCTCCTTCCCTGGCGTTGTCTTGGGTTGGCCACGTACTCTC
>JAUUED010047459.1:0-10718 GCA_032361865.1 Panulirus pascuensis | reverse complement strand
TTACTGACCATGAGTCAGCTCGGACCCGCCCGGGGTCGGACTTGCATGGGGTCGACCTGAGGCGTCCTGGACAGCGAAGCGATACCCGACCCAGGGAAAGTCAGTAATGAAGCCAGACGGATGACTGCTGTGCTGGAGGGTGGGAGCGACCACCTTGAGGAGACTGAAACATGATTGTGGAGGGAGGACCATCAAAGGGTAGAAATAAGGTTTCAGAAGTAAACAAGAGATCGCGGGTGTACATGACGGTCGGAAACTTGTGTTGGGTGTTTGGTTATCTGTTTCAGATCATTAAAGACAGAAAAATAAAAGGCCTCGGCTCCACTGGGATCATCCCAGTTAGACGGTAACTGATCACTTTAGTGCACATTGGAATCCCCTGCATGGAGAATCGTCAGCTAAAAGATGTGACATAGATATGTTAAACTCGATCGTTCAGTAAAGTTAGAAGAAAACTTAATGATACAAGCAAAATAATCTCCAAACAGGTAAGACATTCTTCCTCTCTGAACACAAACTAGTGTGCTTGAAGTGCCTGACAGACCCCCGCTGAAGTCTTGAAACGCTGTCTCGGTTATAAAGTTACTTCTCCGATAACAATAATTACCAGTTTCCTCGGCGAATTACCTTTGAAGAAAGAAGTCGTTAATTTGGCCTTCCTGTCTTCCATCAGCCACACTCAGGTAAAATATAGAATATAAGTCGTTCAATTAGTTCTTTCCGGGTTTCCACTTCGCTTGGTATCGAACAGATCTCTTCCACATAATGTGGACCACCAGATGTTAGTAACTCTGGTGGAATTTGTGGAATTTATGAGATAATGCGCAACATGAAGTGGAGCAGGAGGAGCAGAGGGAGGACGCCAAGGAGCAGCGGAGGAGGCTGAGAAACTGGTTGAAGTTAAGGAGCAGCAAGAGAAGGTCAAGAAAGAGAGAAGAGGTCAAAGAGCGGCGGGCAAAGAATTCAAGAAGCTTAGGGAAAATGATACAGTTCAATGGAAGGAGGCCAAGAAGCAGGAGCAGGAGGCCAAGGAGCAGGAGCAGGAGGTCAGGGAGGAGCGGGAGGAGAACAGAGTCGTCAAGACGTCAGGAAACAGAACGGGAGGCCAGGAAGCAACAGTTAGAGGCTAAAGAGCCGCATGGTGAGGTGAAGGAACATCAGGAGGAGGTCCAGGAACAATGGAAGGATGCCTGTGTGCAACGTGAGCAGGCCAGAGAACAGCAGGAGGAGCTCAAGAAACAGCAGAAGAAAGCCAAGGAGCGATGGAAGGAAGTCAAGGAGCAGTAGCTCAAGGCAAAAGTGTTGGAGAAAAGTGCGGAGGAGGAGGAGGAAGGGGCCAAGGAACTGTGGAATGAGGTCAATGAGCAGTGAAGGTCAAGAAATAGAGGGAAGAGGTCAAGAAGTGTCAGAAGGAGACCAAGGAACAGCAGTCAGAGAACAGTGGGAGAAGGTCAAGTAGCAGTGGAAGGAGCATACGAGCCATCGGCAGGAGGCCAAGGAGCCATGGAAGGAGGTCAAGGAACAACTGGAACAGCAGCTAGAGGGTAAGGAACAACAGGATCAGGCCAAGGAGCAGCTGATGGAGGCCAGTCAACAGCACTTAGAGGCTAAGAAGCAATGGTCAGGGAACAAGGAACAGAGACAGGAGGTCTGGCAGGCACTGGGGAAGAAGAGATGTTGAGAGCTGCTATGTGGCTCATATCATATAACCTTGTAACCTTGGTTGTCCTGTAACCTTGAGAGTATCATCAGGCGTCATCAACAAGTTCATGTTGATGATGTGTTGAATTACCGTAGAGTATCGTCAGGTATCATCAACAAGTACGTGTTGATGATATATAATGATCGATCCAGAGGGAGGAATATTTCCCTAGATGTTGTCTGAAGATGGATTGTTTACTGTTGGTATGGTGGCAGAGATTTGGTTGCTTTTTGAGAGGCAGGGAAACATCAAGAACTGACGACAGAGAACTGTAGTGTTGGAGGAGCGAGATCGAGAATGTGCTCTGATGGCATGTCGAGACAGAGGACATGTGCCAGAGACAAGAAAACATGAAAAAATTGGCAGATATGAGAACAACAGTAAAAGAGTGCCAGAGATACGAGACAGAATGTGACAAAGCAAAATGAGAAAAGTTCTAAAGACGGGAAAGGCAGAGGAGAAGCACGCAAGATAAAGACAGAGCAGAAGTTCCTTAAGGGAAAAACTGAGAAGTGCCTGAGATGAGAACGACTGAGACAAAGTGTTGAGGACTGAGTGACAGAGGAAAACTGTTAGGGATGGGAAAGATGGGAAAACTTTGAAAGACGAAGACGACAAAGGAAAAGCTTGAAAGATGAAAATGTTATCAAAAATGAGAAATTCCTCTGAACGTTGTGTGTTGGATAAACATAGAAAGGCTTCAAGATGATATCTCACGTCAGTGAAAGATAGCCAGGCATAGAGAAGTGAGAGGTGAGGCTGGGGTTTTGGAGTATAGGAAGGTCGGGGAAGGTGGGGTAAGAGCCGAGGAGTACTGGGGAGGAGGAGGAAGTACCGGGGAGAAAACTTAAAGAAGTGTTCATGACATTCATGACTGATGGAGAATATAATACACGGTACCGGCAACAGCACCTGGTACCACTGCCTGAATATACCACTGCTTCGTTATCTCTCTCTCTCTCTCTCTCTCTCTCGGCTTTAAGTTGGCCTCCTCCACCACAGTTCCCAGGTGTGAGATATCTTATGGCGTAAAGCATTACGCCTTCGCTCCCAAAATTTTGTCATTAATCACTGTCAGGTCACTGTGAACGCTGGGCTCCGATATATTTCACTGCAACGGTAAAAGGTCTGGTTCAAAACTGGGCGAGAGATGGCTACTTTCATAATGGAATTTAAGACATGTTGAGAGAATATTTTGGAAACTTGCGTGTGTGCAGATATGATGGGAGTTTTACACTCGTAGGGCCCTGTCTCTTAACCTCTCTTCCCTCCCAAGAAATATGTTAAAGTGCTTTGTTTTTCTTTGGATTCAGCTCCGCACAATCATTTCCGTTCGTCCACTGTATCACAAAGTAGAATTTGCTTCTGCGTTTTTCTGACTCTTCCTGCTTGGTGTCTTGTCTTTTTTTTAGGTTGATTGGTTACTCCTTATTCCAAAGAACCGTTCCATTCATGAACTCATTTCAAACATGTGTCCCTTAACCTTCTCCTTTCTAACATGGTCATCCGTAAAGCTGTCGTCTGCCTCTATATCAGTCCCTGTAAATTGTACAACAGTCTTCTTGACCTCCTTTGAGTCTTCTCCAGCAGCTGTGTCTGCTGCTCTTACTTGCGATCATGAAACACATAACTAGAGTATAACCAGCGTCTAAAATATACTTCATTTATATTTTTGAACGAATTTTTTTCAGCATTCTTGGACATAATTTGGACATTCACCTGTATATAGTTTACTTTGTTACTGTTCTTCTATGTAGTTGTCTGAAGGTAGAGTCCTAAGTCGACCAATAAGTCCCCCTCAACTTAATTCTTTTACCTGTATTGCTGTAAACTACTGGTCAAAGCCTGGTCTCATCTTACCGTACCTGTCGACTTCCCATTGCGCTTTGTCGACTGCGCTGTACCACCCATGTGCCTGGCCGGTGCCGGGTCTCTCTCGCTAGCCTTTGTGTTGCCTGTCACAGTCCTGAATGCTGTTTTGATATCTCACAGGTTTCACACAATCTGTAAACATATCTACGTATGACTCGACACCTTCAGACAAGTCATTAACAAAGACCAGCAACAGTAGTAAACCCAACACTGAACCCTGCGGTGAACCCCTGTGACCCCGTTTTTAAATGCTCTCCTGATGTCAGCAGTTTGTTTACTTCTGTTTAAGTGATTTTCTCACAAGGGAAGAATCCCTGATTTTATGCCTGACTGAAACAATGACTTTCTTTTTTTGAACCAGATTCCTGTGGTGAACAGTCTCAAATGTCTGCTAACAGTAAAAAGAAAAATCACCCTTTTTTTGCCTCTGTCACAGAAATCCAGTCAATTCCTTATATAGGAAGAGAATCTTCCCTGTACAGCCATGCTGCTTCTGGACACTGTCTTGGAGTCCGTTGTGGGAGACACCATCAAGGCCACTCACCCTATGCTGGTGTGGGTCTAGACCCTTCCTAAACTCATCTTTGTCTCATTTAACAATGTCGGTGTTTCCCATCAGCTCCCCATCCCGTGTAGGTAAGGTGAGAGGTAACGTGTCGTGGGCTAATTCGTTTATATCTGTCCTCTGTCTCACGAATCCTTCCCTTTGAGTCCTTCAGGCTCATAATATATATATTTTTACCGCAAGTTTTCTACTCATGAATTTAGGGATCACTTTACCATATTCTGTAACTCGTTCTGATCTCTTTTCCTATTATCATCATTCCCTGTTCTTCCTCCCATGTCCTGCTGTACCCGTTCCTTGCTCTATAATGTCTCTCAACCGCTGTCTGGCCGTTCTGCCTTACTGATATCGCTCACACAACACCTGGACATTCTTTGGCCTGCTAACAGCCCCCTTTCCTCTACGCCTTTGTCTCCGTCTCAGACCATTGGCAGCCATCTAGTCATGCCATCATTATTCATTGTACGGAACCTTTAGTAACATTCCTCTCTACATGGACCGTGAATCCACTGGCCGTTTTCTGTTGCCAAAAAATTTGTTCAGTTGAGTAAAGTGTCCTCTGGCGACCCCTCTCTCAGCCTGTGGGTTCCTCTATGCTCCTTTGTCTCTTGCTTTGTTTGTAGACGCACGCACTTGCCTCTCACGTTTGTTTATGTCATTAGGTTTACGCATCTTTCATTTGTTTGCGTATCTCTGCATGTGTATGTGAGTATCTAGTTGTACCTTTGTGTTTGTGTATGTTTGTATGTTTATGTCTGTACATATGCATCTCTATGTGTTTATTTGTGTCTGTGTGGGTATCTGTGTATGTGTGTATATGTGTTGATCTGTACTTACGTGTTTGTTCTGTACGGAGAGGGAGTCTTACACCCGTGGGACCCCATCTTTTGACCTTCCTCCAGTATCAAACACCTTTCTAAACTTCCGTATGCTGTCCACATTCACAGTCTCATAACTCGGCTTACTCCAGACATCCACCACTCTTTTACTATAACAGTAATTCTTTTCATCTTTCGAACAAGTTTTTCATTAACTTCATCTTATGGCTTCGGATTATTCTATCCTTATTACATCTTTCGAGGAAATGTTTACTGTCTGCGTCATCAGTCTGGTCTAAAAATTTAGAGATTATGATCAACTCACTCCTTAATTTTCTCTTCCATGTGTGTGTGTGTGTGTGTGTGTGTGTGTGTGCGCGCGCGCGCGCGTGTCCCTATCCTCCCCCAATGGGGCCTCCACCTCACGACCCTATCCTCCCTTACTCTGCCCTCCTCCACAGGCTCCTGCCCTCCCTAACTGGGGCCTCCAGCACACGCCACTCTCCTACCTCACTGGGGTCCCCACCACAGGCCCAGCCTGCAGGTCAAGTGCCAGTGTGTCAACCTTCCCTCGTTATCCCCTCCCCTCCTCCCCTTATTATCATCCAGTAATCTAGAGGCGTTTCCCTCTCCCTTCCTGTCTCATCTCTCACCCATCTGTTCCTCTCCCTAGTCACTCTCCTTATCACGACTCTCCCTTGTTCTTGCATATTTTCGTTTACTTCTTGTTATCAGTCCAATTATCTTGCTCTGCTCCTTGACACCTCCATCCCTCCCCTCCTTTGTTATATCCTCTCCAGGTGTTCCCGTCTCCGTCCCTCATCGTTATAATTCCTTCCCCTCTCGCCCATCGTCTGTTGTCTTTCTGCCACCGCCTCCCGCACCCGCTACCCTCCCAGTCTCCTCTGCTGCCGTGTGTACCATCATGTGTACCATCATCATATGTACCACCATCATGTGCACCACCATCATGTGCACCATCATCATGTGTACCACCATCATGTGCACCATCACCATGTGCACCACCAACTGACCACCATCGTCTCTGGCCACGGGCAGGATTAATCATGAAGGATAATGCAGATAATGCAGTATTATATCCTCAGTAGTACCTGGCTTATGAGCAGGATCAGTCCTTCGCTCCTCTGGTTCCACTGGGCACCACAGATCCAACTGGTCATCACGTATAATGAGGGGCCATGGCTCATCCTCCCTGTGAAGAGGACTGTGTCTATATTTATCCCAACACGTCTTCTCCTGTGCCTCTGTTATTTTCCAGAAAAAGAACGAAATCAATGCAAAAATAAGTTTGTTTTTCAGAATATTGCTAATAAGAGTCCGTATTTACTTCGTGTTTCATGAGCAGCTTTGTTGTATATAACGAATCACAAGGTGTTGTGAGCTGAGCTACACATAGGACGCACCTACCACCCCAGCAGGCGGTATACTCCTTTAATGTCCTGTACTGTCTTGACTGCAAATGTGAGATATGGTTCAACTGAAAGCCATTTGACAATGACCTCTGAAGGTTCAGATTGCCCCATCTGTACTGGAGATGAACGTCCTTAACAGGTTTTGTGGGATATCACTTGTGGAGTGTCATAGTCAGTAGTTTGTGCCTCCTGGGAATGTTAATGTGGAACTAGGATATTGTATTGTGGTGGAAAACCAACAGTCCTCTCTCTCTCTCTCTCTCTCTCTCTCTCTCTCTCTCCATGTTCATAATTTCTTAAAATTTTGTTTTCTTTTCTCCATTTTCCCTAACTTCATCTTCGTCCCACTCCCCATCTCCTCACTTCCTTTTCTTATCTTCTTTCACTTCTTTATTGCTTCTCCTGTGACTTCCAACCTCTCTTGCCCACCTCCTTTTATCGTCACCTTTCTCGTCCTCTCACTTTTTCCTCTTCCTTCCGTTAATCAGACGTGCAGTAAGGCAGCCGTTCAAAGCCTTTTCTAATACCCAATCAGCCATACCAATCTGTGATCAGAACCATTTCCATTCTGCACGAGCTGGTCCCAGTCACCATGAAGGGCAGCTGGGGATCCACCAAAATCCTGGCCCCCAGCTTCTCCCCAGCCAGATAATCAACAGCAGACTACTGTTATCCTAAGGGATCCGCACATCTATTTCAGATAGTCAGTCTATCGTGAATAACAGTTCCTCGTTCATTTACCGTATTCACCCACATTTACCCAGCACACTCACCACCTTCATCATGGGTACTATCACGTCACTTGAGGAAGAACAGAGAGATGAGTAGATACGTTCGATGAAACAGAATGGATCAAATAAGAGGAAATCTTTTCTCCTCACGTCATCAGCCGGGTCTGTGACGTCCTGCTGATCATGGATGTGGGGCGCGTCCTGCCCTCCTTCGGGGACATTAGCGCGAGTGTCCAGGATTACGGCCGCTCCAGTTTATCGCCGACTCACCTCATTATCCTTCACGCTGGTAATACTAGTTTAGGGGACAAGGAAACCGAGAGGAGAGTGAGGAAGAGAATGAGTGAGTGGTGACTGGGCGAGGAGGATGAGGCGGGAGGAATGAGGAAAACAAGGATGAGTAAATTTGGAAGTAAGGAGCAATCGAGGAAGGTTCAGCCACAAAAGAATTCCTCTTCTGTGATAAGTTGTTTATGGTGTTGGGAGAGTATGTGAAGAGGCTGTGATAGGAATGTACTGGGAGAGTGTGAGGGCAGGCTGAAAGGGGGAAATTTGGGGGAGTATGTGTACATGGGGAGTTTGGAGTAAAAATATGTTAGGAGAGGCCGTGGAAGGGGACTGGAAGGGGAGTGAACTGTTGGGAGTCTTTGGAGAATCTCTGATCTGCAGGATGATGAGGGCGGCCCTGGGGGGAAGGGGGGTGAACTTCAACTGGCATATACTTGAGAGAAGCAGGAGAAGTATGGCGGAGGTTGGAAGGTGACGATGACACAAAATATACACATGTATGACATTGACAGGAGTACAGCATGGAACACGACTTTCCCTTCCCATCCTTGAACTGACAAAAACCATAGATAAAGCACCAAAAACATATTTGCAGAATACTTCCCTACACACTCCACAAAGCATACACCGTACACTCTTTGACTCTCTCTTCCACTTCAAAACTTCACCTTCCTCTGTCCAACCCTCGTTTTCTCCCTAACTACACAGCTAGATAAAGATAGAAGCCCTGCTTGTTGTAGGTAAGTCGCATGTGGAAGGCTGGAAGTGTCTTATGGTCCGGTGGTGTGACTTTCCTCTAAGCAGGGAGTGGGTAATGGGAGATGATACTCTGAGAACATGAGAGGTTTGGAGGAGGAAAATTGTCTAATTAATGCACATTTATGAAGTGACAGGAGAAGTTGAGACAGTTTGCCGGTGAAAACATCTGCTGGGGTAAGCTTCCAGTCGATGCTCCACATCAAACTATAGAGCTATGAATTACAGTTTCATCAAATGGAAAAAAAAAGAATGCTATGGTGGTCGCGGTGAGCGCTGTGTGTTGACAACGAGGAGCTGGGGTTCAAGGTTCAGTGATGTTCGTTGTGGTATGACAACCTGTCTGCTTTTATGTCAGTGTTCAAGACTTCCTGACCCTTCGTTGGTGAGGTACCACTCACTCAAGGGTCCCAGACCCCTTCACCAGGGATGGCACCTTTCAGTCTGGGATCCGGACCCGCCAACACCTCCTCACTCTCGGTGTCTGAAGCTGGTAATGACGTGGGAGGTCTCTGCATCTGAGGACATGTGAGACCCAGGCTATGCTCCCCGAGGCCATGGCACAAGTCATGAAGCATGAACCCGGAACTCTCCGATGATCAGATATCATCTTTGATCCTTGACCTGATAAGGGTGCCGGGTGTCTGTCTATCGATTTTCTGCATCTAAAGAAGTAGAGTAATAGTCTTTCAATATATTTCATCAGACAAAAAGCTGCATATATTCAGCTCAGTATTTCAAAGAAGCTGCGACCCATAATGCCAACACAGACATGAAGGCTGCCATATATCTGGTGACTGAGACCGACTCGTGGACTAGATCTCTGCTGCAGCTGTTGTATAGGGTGGCAGGAAATCAAACACGTGACATTATACGGTACAGTAGTTAGGCATCTGTTGTATGAAGACACGAGAGGATGATGGAAGCTACACTTGACCTGGTGAGAGGGATGGCCACAGGAGAGAGTTGTGGCCCCCAACACCTGCACATGAGATCATCTGTAACACAACCAAGAGCAAAGCGTCCAAGAGGGTTTTATAATGAGATTTTAACCTGGAACGTCTGTTTGACTTTGTTCCTACCACTGGTTGTCGGATCCTCTTATGTATCACTGGATTTGTTCCGTATCGACCTTACTACATGTGAGGACAGTTCTGAAGCCCAGTCGGAACCTCTGTTCAAACGATATCGCTGAGAACCCCAGCAGCCACTTCATTAATATGACGCTCATCACCATGGCACAGTAATCTGTCATTGTAAAAACCAGGATTTTTTTTGTATAAAATGTCAGTATCTACGTACAACTAATAACTATTCATGGAAGCTGTATTCCCACTTGCGAGCTTTAACTTTAAGCTTGCTAAGGATGCCAGGCACTTCCATACGTAAGACGAGAGAGTAAGTCGTGAACCTGGGAGGCTTCCTTCCTGGCGGACACTGCAGGTCGCCAGGTGCCACAACAGTCAACGGTATAAGACAATTCCTCTGCTTAGTGATCGCATGATTAACCTTCTGTTTGACTACTGGTAGAAGTTCAAGTTGAGGATGATAAAAAAAATAGTTTCTTGGTATTACTTGAGAAGCTGTTCATCTTGACTTGCATTTGCCTGTCGTGATTGTGGAACGAACCGATGGGAGGAAAAAATTTAAAATTAATGTTAAAATATGATAGAGGGTAAAGTTCAGCTCCCAACAGAAACACCACAACACTCGTGTTGTGCCGTCGTCCGCAAGACTGATATGGTACAACCAGTACCTGCAACACAAGTGTAACCCAAGCCTCAGCTGGCCTGTGTGGCGGGAGCAGACCCACACCCGTCATACCGCCAGGAATGGCTCAGAAAACTACGGGGAGCCCGACTCATTGGCGGGTGGTCAACACGGCCATCATGAGGTCAACATCTATGGCACATAAACCCCAGCCACTGTACGTGTTCCACATAACACTCACATTGACACAATCATCACTGTGTAAATTAGGTTATTCTGGGTTGTGGGTTTTTGTATGTTGGGTGTATGTGTGGATATATGTGTGTATATTAGCACTTGTAATTAGCTATTTGTACAGTATGGGGAGAGAGTTCTATTCTCGTGGCGTCCCGTCTCTTGGTGTATGAAAATGCTATGTTTATGTGACTATATCAGAGTGTGTGGTGTTGCGTGTAAAGGTACGTATGATATTCACGTATGCTGTTCATGACTTAATTTGGGCTTCGCTCTAAATACTGCACCAATTTGGCTGACTCGTGTCTGCAGCTGTTTGTACACCACAAAGTGTGTGATCAACTTGACTGACTGGTGTCAATGTGTGAGTGGTGAGTGGCTGACAGTATTGACTGTTTACTAATTTGACTGCTACCGTGATAGGTACACATGTATATATACGCACAACTGACACGTACACTATGTACACACATTAATACTCACACAAGCATATATACACATTTACACATACATACACACATATACACACACACAACACACATGCAGATGTTGGTATGTACATGTGTGTGTGTGTGTGTGTGTGTGTGTGTGTGTGTGTGTGTGTGTGTG
>JAUUED010045254.1:0-10727 GCA_032361865.1 Panulirus pascuensis | reverse complement strand
CCCAATCCCTGTTCGTCCTGCACTACTAACACAAAGATCCTATCAGTCAGTCTCTCTTTATTCATCCTCTCCATATATATGAACTACTTCAGCACACCCTCAATCAGAAAGAAAGGACTGGAAATAAAATGCCTGAGGATGATACAAACGGTGGGTTGAGTTAATTGTGCAGAACAGGACACTGATAAATAAGGTGTGGTAGTAAACACAGTCTGACAGATAGAGCTGATCAGGGTATACTGAAATGGTCTGGACATACAAAGATGAGAAAAGAAGGTGCCTAAAGAGGATCTATGAGGCAAAAGTAGAGGGGATAAGGGGCAAGAGGCTAAGGATGCCAAAAAGAGTTGTTAGGATGGAGAGAAGACGGCTTTGGGGTCTCCGCCTATCCAAAATGTGGGCTGCCTGAAAAATCTTTTCAACACCATCAGAAAAGCAATGTAACACAAGCACTGACCCTCCCAAGCTTAACAGTAACATCATGGATCCTAATATTTCAAAACACATAAACAAGACAGGAGAAGGGATAAACAGAAGGACAAACGCAAGAATGAGCAGAACGCAACAAGAGCACAATATAAAGTCTCAGCAATGCCATAGTGTGAGAACATAATTATCCATACCTTATCTTCTAACTCCTTCATGTTGGCAAAGATGTGCCTCACTGTGCGAGGGATCATGCCTTCAAGATCTTCACTACCATGGCCTTCCATTGTGAATGTCTTTCCTGAACCTGTCTGACCATAAGCAAAGACACACACATTGTATCCATCCAAAGCAGACTGTGCTAGCTGAGAAATTTCCTCAAACACATCTGCTTGTGTTGCACTTGGACTGAACACTCGATCATATGTAAACTCAACGTTACCGTTTCCTCTTCCTTTAAGACCTGACATTGAGCTTCCATTTGGATCTGAAAAATAAAAGGTAAATACAGTTACCATGAAATAGATATGAGCTTTTCCAAATTCCAATAACAAGAGGACAAAGTAGAATATTATCCTCTAAGATTTCAGAAACTCAAACAATCGAATTTTCTATATTTTAGGTAATTAGGTAATGTATCTCCCAGACAATTAACAGTTTAAACTTTTTCAAATTTTCAATCACACCATATTGCAGCTAAGAATCAAAAAGCTAACTATTTCCTATCATACATCAAATTGAACCTAACCCATTAATACAATACATCCTTAGTCTAGCACACATTTTGAAATAATTCAGCTTTGAAAACTTTAAGCTCTAAAGAGGGTGTACCTTCTTGTACTGCTGAGCCTCATATGAGTCCAAATGCACTTAATGTGTAAGGCATATGCCAATAAGACAACATAATGTTCATTATTCATGTTGATGAAGCAAGTGACATACCCACTCTACAGTTCCTCTTATCACATGAATCAACTTTTCAGTTGCTAACCATCTCCTCACTAACCCAGCTTTCACAGAATTACTGTAACATACCAAATTCTGTATTATTCTTCTATTCCTTGTTTCCAGGTAGTGGAATATATCCAACCACATTTCATCTTTTTCAATTCTCATTCAAAACAGGTGAGAATGCCGTCTTTTTTTTTTCTAACAATTAAGGTGCTTGGTTATCAGGGTCAACTGGAATGTGAGAATTGCGCTAAATATATTTCAAGTACTTGAATGTTCTTAATTTCTGTCAATATGAGTTTTTCATGATCCAGTCCTGCAAATAATTTTTGTGGCTGGGACATGCGTTTGTGTTTCGAATGTGAACACAGAGCGGAAGGATTTGTTTAAACATGGAGGCCACTTTTTTGGAATAATTATTGCTTAATTGTTTTGATTTTATAGTATACGTATTTTTCCCCTTAAGTTTTTAATGAACTCTTTAGGGTCATCTTTAACATTTTGGAAAATCCTTTTTTCTCTCTTCATATCCACGTCAATACTTTATTATTGTTTTATTCTTTCGAATTCTTTGCGATTTTCCTTGTTATCTGCTGACTTGAATTTTTTAGGTGGCTTTGTACTAATTGATTTACGATGAAGCTTTCAGTAAATTTCATGAGGTATCTTTTATGGATTCCATTTTTCACAGAATATCACCGTCCCCAATATTAGCATCAAAATATATACATACAGAAAAAAAAAGAAATACTTCCCACGTATTCCCTGCGTGTCGTAAAAGGCAACTAAAAGGGGAGGGAGTGGGGGGCTGGAAATCCTCCCCTCCAGTTTCTGCTTTTCCATGAAAGGAACAGAGAAGGGGCCAAGTGTGGATTTTCCCTCTAAGGCTCAGTCCTCTGTTCTTAACGCTACCTCGCTAACGCGGGAAAAGGCAAATATATATATAAAAAAAAAGTATGAAAATATGTATATATTGTCATTTACATGGACAATCATACAGTCAAGTTTTGAAGGAAGATTGCTCAAAAACTGTACTTACTGAAAATTATCTATCATTTTCTAACAGCATTACTGGCTTTACAAAAATATCAATAGTATTACATCATCAATATCAGAACAACCTCAGTTTATTTTTGGAATCCTTAAATTTGTTGATAAAATCAGTTGACAGAGTTGAAAATTTTAACATTTGAAGGAGTTGCAGGGTATAAAACCAGTTATGAAAAAATAATTTTGTTTCTTTTTGTGTAATGGGGGAAGATGAAAAATCAGCGATGCACTGAACAGGTTAAGGAATGTCCATGACTGAATTACAGTATAATCATTGGTACAGATGGAAAATATCAATAAATTTGGTGAATACGATGAAATTACATCTAATTTCTATCTTGTATTGTTATCAAAACCAGGATGCAGAGCTTAGTAAATTAGGCATACAAGAAATTATTTTCCAAAAAGATGTCTAGATTTGGAAAATCTCTCGAGATAATTCACCCATGCATTTCGCATTAGATAGACATAGTCATCAGGAATGTTAGGTAGGAGCTTCTGCAAACACTGCACAAGACTTGCCCTCTGCCAGTGGCCTGTTAAGAGTGAGACACTAAAGGCTTAGAAGCAGCACAGGAGTTCTTTAGGTATGGAGCCTCTATTGTCGTGGCCACCCCTTTGAGAGATATCCAACTGGAACAGGCATCAGAGATACAGATAGATAGATAGAATATATAGTAGAAAAGGATCACATTAAACAGTACACATTGTTAACAAGTCTCTACTTCCCAAACATGATTTATCATATTACAAGAGGTATCCATTACAGGATGCTGAAGACAGCCATGCTCATCTGTGTGCCCTTTTAGACTTTGCGCTTGAGATGAAAGCCCGTCTTGAAGAAGTTAAGAAGCATTCTTTCAATAACTTCAGACTGCGTGTTGGTACGTATAGCCTGTTTTTTTTTCTAGTTTATGGTGTTTACTGCCATTCTTAAATGCTGTAAGATCAAAATATCCAGGTTTAACAGTATCAAACATACTTAAATCATGATGGTATGCTGGTATCTAGTTCAGGGGGAATAAGGAGATTTATAAATTAAATGTAGTAGATAAAAAAGAAATTTAAAGTCTTTACCAACAAGGTACACAAGCATGAATTATATGTTGTGTTTATCAACTTACCATGTATAATATGTATCATAAGGAAAGCTAGTAGTTCCGACACAGAATTATCCATTCTAAACACCCCATTGTGAATTTGGTTTCAGGCATCAGTCATGGACCCCTGGTTGGAGGTGTAATAGGGGCCAAGAAACCAGTGTTTGATGTCTGGGGCAACACTGTTAATGAGGCCTCCAGAATGGACTCAACAGGGGCCAATGACAACATTCAGATACCAAAAGAGACAGCACAGGTGCAATACAACCTACAGGGAGTGAGAGAAACAGGATGGGAGAAAGGGTCTGAGAAGGAAATGGAAGGAAAGGGGAGGGAGGAGATGAAAGAGAAATTGTAGGGAGGGTGCAGTAAGGGGACAAAAGTGAAGGGAGCTCAGGTATGAAAGCAAGAGTAAACAAGAGTGGGAGGAAAAGTACTTACTTATAATTACTTATGAATAAGATTTTGCCAAAATATGGGATTAGGAAAATCTAGGATTACAAAGAACAAGTTGCGTGAGTTACATGCTGTCAAATGTTATGTGTGAGGTGGAGACGTATATTAGACTGAAAGCCAGCAGTCAACATGTGGGGGAGTCAGAAATGAGAAAGAAATGAGAAGTAAAGTGGAGGGAAGGACAAATGGAGATGACAGAAAAGTAAGTAGAGAATATGAGGAAAAAGAAATGAAAAGGGGAAAAAGATGAAAGGAGAGAAAGATAAGGGAAAAATGGTGGGAGGAAGACAAAGGGGAAAAATATGAAAGGAGAGAAAGGTAAGGGAAAAAATGGTGGGAGGAAGACAAAAGGTGAAAATATGAGTAAAACAGACATGAAAGGAAGCAAGATACATGGGGAAGAGAGAAAGGAAGTAAGGGAACTAGGTGGGAGAGAGACAAAGAAATGGGGAGAGGAGGGAGTGAGAGAAGAGACTGAAAGATAAGAAGAGAAAATTAGGAAAAGAGAAGGTAGGCAAAAAGGTAGAGGGATGAAATGGGAAGAGAAGATAGAAAGGGATAAAGATGGGGGGGGGGGTAAGTGATGGAATGGAGTGGGATAGTCCTTTCTTCCTTCCATGAAGGAAGGGTGAAGTGGGAGAGGATAGAAAAGTAAGAGGAAAGCAAGATAGGTAGCTTAAAGAGGAGTATGGAAGAAGTGGAAAGGATAGAAAAAAGAAAAAGGGGATTGTATGGAGAAACAACAGGAACAGAAGATTGGGTATGGGAAATGAGGATATGATAGTGAAAAGAAATGGAGGAAGGAGAGGTGAAGAGAACAATATGTTGAAGGGAGGGTATGAAAAGAAGGGGAAAAGATAAAGTTGGTTGAGAGTCTGGGGATGGGAGGAAGAGAAAAGCAAAGAGAAAATCAGAGAAAAGACAAGGAGACAGAATGGAGAAGGAGAGACATGGAAAAGATATGGGCATCATTGCTGAGGATGGATGGATCAGAAAGGCTAGAGATGTAAATGGAGAATGAGAAAGGGAAACAAAAAATACACAACTTTTTTCTGTTAAGCCTTTGTAACATAATTATCATGTAAATAAGTTGCCGATAAATAATGTATATCAAGACTTTTACTTGTGTATGACCAGTAAAAATTAAAATCTTAATTGTACATTTCAGAACTTAATATGAATAATTTTACTATAACAATTAGTTCTTGTATCATAAGCTGTTATGATTATTATCAATCGCAGTGTAATCTTTCAGAATCTGAACTTTAGAGGATTTAGGCTGCAGTATCGAGGGAAAATTTCAGTCTAAGGTAAAGGAGAGATGGACACTTACTTTGTATTAGGGTGAAAGGTTCCAACACAGTTGCCCTTCATTCGGCAACCATCCACTTACAATTCCCTTGCTGAGGTGGTGTATGGGATGGTCCAGGCACGGAAGAAGCAGACTATAAAGAGACGTATGTTGGTTTGACACAAAGTTCCAGGTATTTCAGTTATGTGATTTTGTGATCAAGTATAGAAAAGCTCAGTATCTCTTTCCAAGAAAATTAAAATCCAAAGAAGGATTAAAGGTAGAGGTAGCCTGTCACATTACAAGTTAGGTAGGTTTCAATATTAGTAAAAAGGCAAAAGATAAATAAAGATTTAGGAATAGATAACTATCAGGCTAAGATTCTCTCAAACAGTAAGTGTACAAGTGAAAATTTAAATCTGCCATGTGTTAACCTGCAGAGATTGGTCAAATTTCTAGTGCAAGTAGCCTACTGTTTAGGCTGGTTATGTTAATGGAAATAATATGTTAGATTTAATAACAAATTGTGCCACAATTACCTATGTCTTTTTAAAGGAAATAGTACTGTGGACTGAGGAAAGTGGAGAATATCAAGTGGTTGTTGCAAATGGAAGAGATTAGTGATGGAGAAATTTTTTTTTTACAAACCCGCAAGTTTCAAGGAAAAAAGGATTTAAGGCAATGAATAGGATTTATGAAGACCAGAAAAAAGTAGTTTTAAATGTATGTATAGAAAGGGAAGAATCAGAGGTTAAAGACGAGGAGAAAACATAACTCACATGGTAAATTACTATCAAAATCATTGTGCCCTGTTGGGCAAAGATCTTCATTGATAAGTTTTTGTGTTGTGCTAGGAAAGTATTTTTCAGCTCAAGAATCAGGGAACCTTATAACACAAATATAAAACTTTAGTATTGCCATATTACAACTAACTCAGAGTACTACAACTATCTATTGCATTTAAGAACAGCAGTACAGTGGGGAATCTGCTCATGAAAAACTGGCCTGAAAATTCAAATGGTTGTGTTTACCATATACCTTGCAGAGGGACAAAATGGAAAAGAATTGAATAAAGGAATAAAGCATTGTCAATATAGTGTTTATGGAGAGCAAGAATCTAGTGTTTTGTAGCTTCAAATGCAAGACTTCAGCCATCCTAATGAAGATGATATTTTGTTATCAAGTTGTAGATAGAAATATTACAGACTCTAGATTTATCAAAAACAGTTTACAGAACAATCTCAGTATCAGTCTAGGCATATATAACTTAGACCCTTTCACATTTAAAAAAAAAATGTCAGCATGTTTAAGTTTATGACCTAAGCTGTGATCTGACCCTTGCCATGATTGTGTGGTCACATCTCTTACCTGACCCTCACCTGTTGAAGTCATACCCCTTATCTGTCCTGTATGTCTGCAAAACATGCTTTCTCTCTGAATGCCTGATGAAATTAATACACTTGCAAAAGCACTTGGGTATTCATGTTCTATTTTCCACATGGTTACCAGCATATTCCTGAATCATGCATTTTTTAAATATTTATTTGCAAATACCTGTATGTATTTGTAAATTGACCATATTAGTACAAAGGCAAAGGCAGTGAAAATGAATGGCATTTTTGTTTTTAAAGCATGAGGTAAATTACGTAACAGTAAGACACCATTGTGTCATTTGTTACATACCCTATCCTGGCTTAGGTCACAATTTTTTTCTCTTTTGAATCAATTATGTGTGGGTTGCTGGTGATCAGTCCACAGACTTTAACCTTCTTCTCCAGCTTTAATATAACACTTGGCAACACAATGCACACAACCTTTCTGTTTCCTTTCCAGTTATTCTTTCCTATTTAGAAAATAAAATCATGATAGTAAATCATCTTCCAGTTTCTCCAGTGGCAAAATGGAATGGCAGTACTGGTCCAGGAGGGCTGGATGGCTCCCAGGGACCCCTTGACCATCATCAAGTTACTGGGACCCACTCCACTTTTCCAAACACAGCTTCCAGACCTGGCTCTTTCTCTTCTCATTCGTGGTTCCATTCAGCCAATATTCATCATATGTTTAATATTCTAAAGAACTGTTCCAATATTTGTCTTGAAGGGGGAATAGTTATGATGAAGACAGTATAAATCATTCTTAAATCATGTAACACAGTTTTTGCAGTAATTTGTAATACTCTTCACAGGTTTCTTTTACATCTTTTGTCGAGATTTTCTGTTTTCTGTTTTTGAGCATTAGGTAGAAGTAGCAGGCTGGAACATTAGCTAGACACATTAGGTAACAGTTGGTGGGAACATTAGGAAGGAGACCCTGAAAACACTTTACCAGAGTTGCCATCTGTCAGTGGCCCGCCAAGGGTGAGGCATAAAAGGCTGAGAAACGGCACTTGAGTTCACCAGTTTTGGAGACTCTTTGCCATGGCCACCCCCTCGAGGGAGTTTCCAAAGGGAACAGGCATTAGAGACATAGATAGATAGATAGATATTCTATTTCTGAAATGTCTTTCCCAATAACTATGACCTGGCTCATTTCAAGAAACATGTTTTTCATTTTCTCAAAAATTTATAAATACTTTCCCTGTCTTTTTGTCCGTGACTGGAGCCTTCATAAAAAAAAACTTATAAATGAAAAATAAATGAAAAACTGGTTGAACTCTTTGGCGGAATTTTCTTTTTTTTTATGATGTGGATGTCCTTAAGTGTCAATAAGAGGAAAAAAATTACTATCAATTTGATATTTTCTGTTACTTTTTGCGATACATAAATGAGGTTTATTTTCTATATATGGCACCATAAATCCTTGAAATCCATAATGGAAATCATTGCCAAGAACATAAAAACAGAGTTCAGCAGCTTACTTTATAACCTCTGGACCTCTGTGGTGTAACCTGGGGCTGAGGGCATGTGTTCAAATTTTGATGGCAGCAGTCACTCCACAGTTAGTGTCAACAGCCTAATACCAACCAGATATATATAATGTATGTAAAATATAGAATTATACATAGCAATGAAAAGAATAACAAAATTTAATTAAGACCGTGCATCTTATACAAACAGATGAACAGAGAGATGGAAAGAGATATACAAATAGGCACAATGATAATGTGGACTTCACCTTAGAAGTATCAAGAAGCGTAGGGTTGAGGAGTGAGAAGGGGAGATGAGTTTTGATAGTGCGGGGTGAAGGAACCTTGTTCATCAAGTCCAAGTAAAAGCCTTCCGTAATGGGCTCCTTGAGTTCTTCCGCCCACTCATTCATGGGCTTGAGATCATTACGCTCAAGTGAGTCAAATCTATGAAAAAACAGGTTAATACAATTTCTCATTCCTCCTTTTTGTACAATACTAACATATCAATCCCCCTATAATGAAACTTTGGGACTCAATGCTAAAAAAAAATAACTCAATAAGCATGCTTTAGCTGAGCAGGGTGTTCTACTCTGCGATCATGTAATAGTACTGGTAGAAGCATCATTTTTATGAATGCCTTTAAGGGTTTTCTATTATCTAAAATAGAATAACATCAGTAAATTGTGAATTTGAGAGATAAAGGAAGCTGATGCAACACAGGAGAGGCGAGCAAGAAAAATTTGTACATGCTACAACACAGTAGATAAAGTAACAACACTAATTCATAACGTAAAGGAGTGTTATTGTAGTATTTACGTTTAGTAGTGTCATTGACAACCAGTAAACAATGGAAAAGGTGAGAATGAGGTTAGTGATGCTGCATAAATAAATATACAGCAAAACACGAAGAATGATTTGTCATTCTAATGTTCACGTGAAGCATATACAACATACAAATTGGAAGCTTTTTTTGCAAATTAGCCTATCACTACTGTTGATTACTTAAAAATTACAATTCTGACAATCTTTTGATGACTGCTGACAGAACAATAAGTTCCCTTTACAGTAGTATATGACATCTATGTGGCAAGTGTACTATGTAAAAGAAATATTTTTTACAATACGAGTGGTATGCTGGAGAAAGAGATGCAAATATATTAAGATGTATATCTTTTTACCACAATTTTTTATCTTCAGTAATACAGATTCTTATAGAATAATTTCCAAGTTGCTCACTTAAAAGCTTAAATGTGTGATTTTTGCATTTGCTAAATTGATTGTGTATGCCCAACAAAAATACTATCCTTGCACTTTTGTGTTAGACAATATGACACAACAGACAATGAGTTTTGATAAATGCTCTAAGGTCTCGCCTCACACTCATAGACCTGCTTTCCTTGTATGCATTTCTCAGTTTGCAAAACACATAGAATACAATGTAGAGTATATCGTTTTCAAATAGTTATAATGCATTAATTTTCATTTGGAGAGAAATTACTAAAGAGAGCAGCTTCCTTAATTTTTAAGAAATACATCTACGCATGCTTACTAACCCTACCAAGACAAGAGTCACAGTGTTCATTTTGAAGTCCATAAGACTCGCCTGTAAAAGATAATCTATTTTGTTAGGTGTACATGACATGGAGACTTACTCAAAAAAGGGGGACCTAACCCCTAGATCGCGTGAACTGTCCAGTTGTGCTCCATTTCTCATGGTCCACACAATCTCTTGTGTCCAAGTGGTGCCACACCTTGGATGGGTCATCACCACTACATCATCAGGCTTGAATCTACAGGGAATGAAGGCAGAAGTTTGAGAGGTAAAGACCATAGTCAGAGACTGCGGCAGCTTCAAAAAAGTGAGGGGGGTGGGGATTGGAGCAAAAGCTTTCACACAGATGCAGCATACTGCAGTTCTATACAATTAAGTCTAAACGAAATGGGGTGGCTGAGCCCCCTCTGCTTTTCAAAGTGGGAGGCTTCGGCACCCATGCCCTCCCTGTGCTGCCGCCACTGATAGTACAGTATGAGACAACAATGACATGGAGAGCTTTGGATAATAGCTTGAGTGGCATGGATGACACATCAGTTTGTTACATAGCAAATAACTGAGAGTCTGAAGAACAATTTCAGTGGTGGGGCTGATGGTATTAAAGAGGTAGAAGTAAATGTCCAACAAGCACAATACTTTCAAAAGTACGGAAAATGATAAGAGAGGTAAAGAGAACATCCTTGCAAAAGTGTTTTTAATTGTTCATCTCTACACATTTCTACTATTTTGGCTATATGAACACTGCCCTATTCCGTGCATTACTCATGACAGTTCTACAGTAGATGTGAGCGAATGAGGCCACTGTCTGTCTCTTCCTGGCACTACATCACAAACACTGGGAAAACAATCGAGTATGGAAAAAATATTTTGAAGTATTTAGATTCTTTATCATGCTTGATAGCACGGAATAACTATTGGGTTCTTGTGCTTTAAAAAAATTCACAAAAACAAAACACAGCAGCCACACTTTTACATTAAGTCAATTTTGATTCATTCTTCACTTCTGTACAATACTTAATTTTCTTTATTTACTTAATTTTCAAATATGATCGC